>DWQW01013359.1:0-10286 GCA_018249695.1 Heliconius erato demophoon | reverse complement strand
CGTGTATATAATACCAATATGGCGGTAAATACCATAATATATACCTATAGGTAACGAATGACCTTCGTGTTTTGACCTCGCTAGCTAAAATATATTATAAAAATTACATTATTATTATTATTATTATTATTATATGACGCAGTTACTTTATGTGGGCAAAGAAACAACAATAGAATGGCTCTCAAGATAATAATTTGAGTGTAATTTCCTTTCACGGTACAGAATTTAATAGCGAGCCTCCAGCTCCGCCAGTAAGCCGATATGCAATAAAATGGCGGAATTGTGTCACATTTTTTGTTATAAATCAAATAAAAATGATATTAAATATCTATTATTAATTTTATATTATTTCTTTATTATTAAAATGTTATTTAAGACATTATATATTTTGTTATTATTATTAGCCAGCCAGTAGCAGCTAGTAAACCTATATGCAATAAGATGGTGGAATTGTGTCACATTTATACTATAACTTCTATAACTAAATCATACAAAAATTATATTAAATATCTATTATTAATTTTATTTTAATAAATTGTTATATAGTACAATATATATATTTTTTAATATTATTATTATTTTGTTATGACAACTTAATATTTATTTATATTTATATTTTGAAAAAAAATATCTTATATAATATAACTTTTTAAGATATTGTTAAGATGATTTAATACGAAAGATTATGATCTTGGCCTAAAAAACGAATAAAACTGACAGACCATAAATTGAAATCGCAGCGCGTAACAATATAATGTGTTTTAAATAAGTATGCATAAGTCATTGTTTTACAATAATACGTACCTATAGACTCACTCAGCCAACATATAAACATAATGTAGATGAATCACAGATAAGAAATTTATTTATAATTATAATAAAATTCTTGTTAAAATCACGATAGTAAGAAATATTAGATTTTCTAATCTGTGCTCAATAGACTGTAGATTATTTATTAGGACTAGATTTAATTTTCTCTTTGTATCGATGTTACGATTGATTGTATGAGCGGTGGTGAATTTTGCACTTATTTTTGACATAACTTTATCAGGAAGAACTGTTTAAAGATTTAAGGAAGATTTTAAACTTCTAATATAGACTATAGAATACGGCATTACGGAGTTAATTCCCGGTATTAAAAATACAGAAACCGCCAAATGTACCGAATTTGGGCGGAAAGTGAAGAAAATATCTGTCTTGATACTAGATTCTATTAAGTCGCAGTTATGAAAAAAAAATAATTAAGCTGCTCTTTTTATTACTTAAATGACCATATACTATCTACTATATATACATAAATATATCTAGCTATTTAGGAGTAATTTTAAATTTTTATTTACAAGATATTTAATATAGGTATAATATTTATTCTAAATTATATTTATAAGAATAACATTAATATAATTTACAATTTCAAGTCTAACATAGTAAAATTTTGTTGTATTATTTTTATAATAATCTCAGTACATATACACATATAGGGCCAGTCGTGGTGCAGAGGCACAAGTGTGTGACTGTAAGCACGATTGGTTGTGAGTTCGACCCCACTCGAAAAAACGAAATATTTATTTAAATTTATATTATTTGGTGTCGAGGCAAAGCGCGGCGTTGAATTCTGCCACTCAATACGCAATGCCTGCGGAATTCGGCGGAATCGGGGAACGGAGTGTCTTAATACTATGTTCCCTCTGCCTACCCTGCTGTGTGCTCACAAAATGCTACTTTATTGTAATTTTGTTACAGCAATCTAGATATAAAGTTAACGAGAAAAATAACAGTGCACGTTTTTATGGGCCTATCTTAAAAACATCTATTTACAGAACCAGCCGCCGCGCCCTAAAATAAAATATTTACATTAAAGTCGCAATGATTTCAAGCAATGTCGGTGTGCGAGCATTTTGTGATATTTCATTTTTTTTTTACTAAACTTGTTTTTTTTATTAGTTATTTTATTAGTTTAAATTCTTTGACCGCAAATGTTCTAGGGCTGAGTCGTTATAGTTCTAATTCTAAACTGCTAAGTAAGTTTACGTTATGAGATCTTTAGGGGATCTTATTTGTGTGCTTTGCCAAAACATAGTGTGGTGTTAAGTTTCGCCATTAAATACATGCTATGTCTCAAATTCAAGTGGAAATTATTAATACAAATTGAATAATTAAAATAATACTTGCTTAATATATATTATTATATTAAAAATATTAATACTCATATTTTTCTACAGATTAAGTATGTAAACCTATTTATTATATATCTGCGGAAGCTTTAGTACAAAATTACAAATTACACCTAAAAACTATTATACATAAGAAACTACGTGAAAAATCACAATTTTTTCGACATTTTTATTAAAAAAATTGAAAACTTTGTGTTATTTAAAATAATACGTTAATTCCTTAAATATGTTAAAATTAAAACGATATATTCATATATGAAAAGTTATTCCATGTTAATCGCCTCATCCATATGACGGCACTTTTGATCTAATGTAATATACGTTTCGCGGAACAACACAAAATCGATACGATACCTAGAAATTTAATTAATATCGATGAAGCCCGTTTTTTTAAAAAAAAAAAACATTTTATTTGTAGGTTCATATTTTAACTCATTTTTCTTGGCCGAATAGACAAATCTACTCTAGGATAGGCAGAGTCAGGATAGATAAAAGAAGACGACAAAAATATGGTTTTTATTTTATTTCATTTATTAATTATCTGCATTTTTATACAGTGTAAGATATGTTACTGTATTGCATCACCACTCATGGTAAGATTTATTTTTATTTCGTTCCTCTGGCAACAAGACAAGGCGCGGCGTTAGGTTCCGTCACTCAATACGCAATGTGTTTATATTTAGGCGGAAAATGGTGATCGGGGTATCTTAACATTAGGTTCCTACAGCCTACTATGCAATGCTCAAAATTATGAAAAGCTGTATTTTTATAAGGCCCCCAATATACTTCGTTTAATCCTTAACAATAATACTTGCTCTTTAGGTGGTCCCCGTGTGTTTTTAACTTGACCTTTTCTTTAGTGAAATCGACACTGTTTTCGGAAGTCAATCGAAGTTTACTTACTACTTACGCTTGCATCAATATGCTTTTTTACTGTTTCCTATAAGTTTAATAAGGTTTCTTTGAAAATATTAAGAAATAAGCTTTCGCGTTGTTTATTATTTACAATTCCTATTATTTTAATGCAATCTAATAATAATTTACTTAATTCAATATAAGTTTCAGCCATGAGGGCCAAGTCGTGAGTTCATTTCCGCGTAGGTTATAAAATTATTATTTTAATCGTCTGGTCCCCTACAGTAACTAAAAAGCGTCCATCTTAAATCTTCAGCTTTCTACACTGTAGCTCCGACTGAGTGCCTATTGTCTGTGTTTTATTTCTGTAATGAAAAAGTTTTGTGAACGTTCCACCGCAAACGCGTCGGTTGTAGATTCGATTCCCGCTCAGGAAAATTAATTATTTTCGTTTCCTCGCTCTGTTAAAACGAAAAACGTGGCGTTGGGTTCTGCTCCTGGGAAAGCATAAGGAAATATAGTGTTAAAATACTGTTCCCCATTTTCCGCCGAATTCTGGACTCATTGCCTTGTTCAGTGGCGGAACTCAGCGCGGCCGCGCTTTGCCTCGACGCCAGATCGAAAAAATGAAAATATAAATTTAAATTAATATTTCATTTCCTCAAGTAGGTGTCGAATCCGAAATGGTCGTGTTACAGTCACACCCTTGGCCCCTGTGCCACGGCAGCCTCACGAACTCGACATGCAATATTGCTATATACGGGATATAAGTTAAAGACCGTAGCGTTTGGCGCTCCGTTCTCTCTGACTACCCCGCTAGGGATAAAGCGTGAAGTTACTTATAGTTTATTTTTTTCAAAACGTATATTTTTTTTTGTTCCAGGCGCCACAAACTCAAACCACGGCAACGACAAAGACGACTCTAAACCCGGCGGCATCAAGGTGGTGCAACTCGCTGTACTGCAGAAGCCTACGAACAACGAGCATGACGATTCAGACGGTGAGGTGCTAGTGAACGCTGATATCATATATATTTTATATTTTTTTATTGTATGTTTTTTTTCTTCTCTGTTGTATGTAAATGGCGAGAAAAGAGCGATTAGTCACTCCGTACTCTGTTTTTTTTCTGGTATTATTTTGTAACACTTAGATATTTGGTTGGTTGGTATAGTTACGAAAAATTTATTTTTTATTATCCAACAAGATTGTGAAATTTTGTATTATATATAATGATTTTAAAATGATATTTGAACTTTTAAACTTTTTTTTTAATACAGTTTGACATTTCATATTTAAGCTATAAATATTTTAAAATGAAATAAAATTAATTAATATTATGCTTATTCAAGAAAAATAATATACAAATTTTATAACTCAAAATAAAATTATATTAGGAATGCTGTTTAGAAACGGTTCATTTATATTATTAAGAGATAAAATATGCAAATTAGGCAATTTCCCGTGAGAACTTTTCAAGGACTTTAAAGATAGTATTAACAGTATAAAAAGCACAATAATCATTTTTTTTAGCTTCATACCGTAACTCGCACTTAACAGGGTAGGCAGAGGGAACCTGGTAACCAAGACACCTCCGTTCCCCAGTTTTCGCCGAATTCTGGAGGTATTGCGCTTAAGATACGGAACTATCATAACTTTCGCATTTACAGTCGTGTCATAACGGCCTCTTATATAACTATTTTATTAAAAATGAAACGATAATTATATTGATGGATTAATTTAATGTTTGTAAATCCTTATATTTCATAATTCTCATGAGATAAGATAAACATGTTAAAATTATAAATCGTTTACCATCTTGAAATTTTGTTTGTTTTAGCAAAAAAAAAAGATAATAAAATAGCGCATGCCAATACTTACAGTGTATTCGATTTTAGGACTGTGTGTATTTGCTCTTATCATACCATACTCTAGAGTACTGGTTCCCAACCAGTGGTCCGCGGACCACAAGTATTGCACAGAAGCCTAAAGGTCCGCCAACGATTTTAATTTTATGACTGGGGATTATCACAGTTAATTTTTATTATACCTCATGTAAGTTTAGGTCATAGTGGTCCCTACTACCAAGAATCATATAATTATTAGTAAAGACATTATTAGTAAAACTATACAGTGTACAATAACATGTTTATGTTATATAAATATATTGTTATTATTAAACATTTTTTTTAAAGTGTTATTCCACACTTAGGAAAGAAAAATACTTATTTAGAAAACGTATAAAAATTTGAATCAGCGGGACTCGAACCCGCGCCTCCTGGTCGGTTTCCAGGAGGCGCGGGTTCGAGTCCCGCTGCGTTCAAATTTTTATACGTTTTCTAAATAAGTATATTGTTATTAATTACTTTGGATTACTTATGTGCAGAAGTAATTTTGCATTATATTTTATTAACAGTGAACTTCATTTGATTATTAACATGTATAACTTTACGGATAATCACGGATATATTTTGATAAATTTAGACTGTAAAAGAAGTCCTAATTATTATACTAGTATACACCACAATTTCGAATATTTTTTAAAATGTTAAAACAAACGTTCTGCTTTATTTTTATTTAACATAACTTTTACATTATTATATGTGAAATTAGCTAATTAAAATCAATTTTCAGAGAAAGCAAACAAACAAGGTATGGATGATGATGAAGAGACAGATTCCAGCGGTTCGATATCAGACTCCGGCGCCAACGAGTCGCAAGATGGACGTCCTCATGTGTGCGATATTTGTGATGTCAGGTAATTTCGGTTTTTGCTTATTTATAGGTTCATGCTATATCCCTCATATCACGTTTTTGTTTACTATGAAATTTCGATAATTTTCATCTTATAGATACTGTTAACATTGCTGATCTTTATAAGGAGATGATTTTTAAAGAGGCTTAAGTGAACTGTAATGTAAATATAATTAAAATGTCCTGTTTCCGCTGTGTTCCGCACACAGCAGCGTTGGCAAAGGGAATCTAGTGTAAGACCACTGTTCCTCACTTTTTACCCAATTCTGGCGGCATTGCGTGTGGAGTGGAATAACTCAACACTGCACTTTGCCTCAACACCAGAACGAAGAAATGGAAATATAATTTTAAGTAAATATTTCATCTCCTCGAGTGGGGATTGAAACCACGACCAGTCGTTTTTACAGTCGCACTTTGTCCTCTGCGACGACTGGCCCCTTAAATATTTTTTTTTTATTATACTAGCCTATACTGATTTTCCATTAACGGGCAAAAGTTTCTCTGTATATCTTCTACGCTTGCCTATTCCCTTGATACAACCAACCTTGCTTGTATCAAAGGAAAGGTTTACCTCGTCTCGCCATCTCCCTTTCGATCAGCCGATTCGCTTTTTAGAATCGGAAGTCCAATCGATAGACTTTTTTCCCAAAACCCTCGAAGCACGCGGCTCGTGTTTAATAACGGGGTGCGGTGCGCAGGTTCGCGCGCTCGTCGCACCTGTCGCGGCACCGCCTCACGCACACGGGCGAGCGCCCCTTCACGTGCGGCGGCTGCGGCCGCTCCTTCGCGCGCTCCGACAAGCTGCGCGTGCACACCAAGATCTGCGAGCGGGTTAGTTGCGCCTTTGTGCTTACCTATTTACAGTATGCTGGATGAGTGCTTTCGCAGACTTCATTCTTTTTGTACTATTTATTTTTTCCCAAGCGTACAATGCGAAAAATTTCAGAAAGTCAGAGCGACCGGGACTCATCGCCCATACCGTCTCGTGTTAAAATTCGACTTGTGTGAATGAGTTGGTTTTATGCTTTTTTTGTATTCCTTTTGGTCTTATAGCAATAAATATTGAAAATTAATATATAAGAATATACGTCCATACAACTTATAACGAGTTTTTGTGATGGGAGTAGTCAATTTTATTTATGGGATTTAAAAAAAAATCTAATTCTAAATTTTATAACAATATTGTTTTTCATTTTGATGAACGTATCTTGTATTTTATGGGACCTAGATTTTTTTGTTTTTGATAAAATTATAATTTATTTATTATTTTATTTTTGAAAATTGTTTATTAAATCGCAATTCATATTTTTTATTATTTAAGATTGACAAATTATAACTAACGTTGTAAAATAATAGAGTGTGATTAAATATACTCATTTATATGTTTTATATGATTTATTCGCACTGTATACGAAACTTAACTAATACTTTTCTTAGCCTTTCAAACATGGACATTGGTAAATAGTTGTTATTAATACACATTAAATTATTTCTATGAAAGCGAAAGTAGCGGATTTGTTTCTATCTGAGATATCTTCTGAATCCTAATAAAAGAATAGATATGGTCATGAATTACTGGTTCGCTTAACAATTGGTAAATAAATAAAGAAATATTGATATTATTACTATTCATTGCTTTAAGCATTTTTTCTTAAAAACAAAATAATTTGACAATTTGTAATGTCTCTACCATTAACTTAAAATGTTAATATAATATCATTATTTCTATCACGGGGATACTAACAAAAAAAAACAACAAATTAAATAAAAAAACCAATGATATATTCCAAAACGTTCAGGTACAATCAAAACAAAACTTGCAGGAGGACCCCACTGTTGACATGAACAGTGATGTCACTGTTAAAAGGGAAAACAACTCTGAAGTCATGTCTGGAATGGTACGCACCACACACCGTGAATCCGGCCACCTTGTTTTCACGCCCAGTGGAGATGTCATGCTGCCGCCTCGCAATCAGGTAAATATCAATAATTGGTTTGTTATGTTTTGTTTTGTTTTTTAGCTTTTAGTTATGGCAGGGAACCTAATGGTAAGACAAAGCGAACAAATAAAAATGTTTTATTATTTCGCTGTGGACATCGAACCCAAAACTATCGCGTTTACTGCAATGTTTTATTAAATACTTTTTTTTATCCCTACGCCCCTCGATGCTTATGAACACTTGATTTTGTCCTAAGCTACATTTCTGCTTTAAGTATTTTTTTTATCTGCTCTGCTTTTTTGTTCCTATCCTAAATAATTATGTCTCAATATGTGCAGCAAAAGTTATATCATTATATTCCCTGGTGCCTATAATAATCTGAAATTTGTCCCGTATTACTTATACGCCCTAAAATTTTTATCCCAATTTGTCTTTTTTTCCCTATATGCTCTTTCCCTATATACGTATTCCTAATAGTCTATAGGTTCCTATATATGTACCCTGCTAAGGTAAAATAGATAACGGTTTATCAACATTATCAATTTTGAGTATAATCAGCGTAGTGTGGATTTTATTGTTATAAGTGGGATAAATCGCCTCAAAAGGTATGTACGTTCTGTAAATTTTTACCTTCCTATATTTTAAAATTGGCTTTCACTTTATCCATAAAATCAAATTTCTGATTGTTCTCTTTTCTAAATATTCTGTCATAGTGACCCCACCACGTTAGTGTCCTACTTTTGGGGCAAACCCTACAAGTAAGTAAGAAACTAATAATGTGGTGATTCCTTAATTTAACTTTGATATTTCAGGAAGACACAGATGAGGTCGAAGAGGTCCCAATTGAAAAACCCAGCATATTTAGAAAATGGTCAGACGAGACTATGAGAAAAGCAGTAGATGATGTCACGACTAATAAATTAACAGTCATGGAGGCCAGTCGTGTATACGATCTTCCATTGAAAACATTACGAAGACATATTGTTTGGTCTTCGAAAGGCGAACCGATTGTCAGTCGAGCATTAAGACTCGGGCCCGAAAGCGAGCAAAAAGTCATCGCCCACGTAAAACGGCTGAAAGCTATTAGATATCCTCTAAACAATTCACGTGTAAAGTCTATTATTTATGAATTTATAGAGAAATTGAAGCTACCGCATAGATTCGACAGAGATAAGAAACAAGTCGGTCGCGATTGGTTCAAAGGGTTTATGAAGAGACATCCAGATGTCAATACCAATAAGGAAGAGGATTTATCGCTCGCCAAAACCCTCGGCATCAATCGGGAGGAAATCAATAATTACTTTGAAGCGTTATTAAAATTGCTGACTGACAACGATTTTCTTCATAAACCTGACCGGATTTACAACATGATCGAAAATAGTATACCAGTTAAAAGTCAAATCGGACGCTCTATACCTAGGGCTGTAAAAAATAAAGATTCCAATATGGTGGAATGTGATCATGTTTCCTTGATCGCATGTTGCAACGCTCAAGGTACCTACTTACCACCAGTTCTAATAATGAAAGGAAAAGATCCAAAGCCAGAAATATTTGAGGACATACCGCCAGGCTCAGAAGTTTATATAAATCAAAAATCCTCATACATTAACGCCGAATTATTTTACAAATGGATGAAGGACCATTTTATTCCGCGAAAACCAGACGGAAGAGTCCTTTTGATTTTAGATCCCTATTACTCTCTTTCGTATTCGTTTGAAATGCTTGAAATAGCTGAAGAAAACGATATAATCATACTCTGCCTACCAAGTCATACCACACAAACGCTAAATCCGTTGGACAAGGCGTTCTCTAAGCCTTTTAACGGTTATTTTGCAACTGAAGTGACCAATTGGTATATCAACAATGAAGGAAGTTTCTTGGATCCCTATCATATTACCAAATTGATAGCAAAATCTTGGTGTAAATTTGCTTTGCCCTTATCAAGCATTTTAGGATTTAATTCGACAGGAGTGTATCCTTATGATCCTAACACTGTTGCGGAACTTCTAAAACCGCCAGAGCAAGTTCCAAACCAAAATATCCCAACTATTCAACAGAATAATAGTAATATAGACGTGACTTGCTTAGAATGTCAAGGAACTCAAGATATTACTGAAATAAAGAATGAGTGGTTCCGATGCGCTCATTGCTCTAATTGGTTACACAAGGAATGTACTAAAAACGAAGATAAATGTAACAAATGCTGTGCCAAAAATAAAGGAGTAGGAAAAAAGAGTGTCGGAAAATAAAGTTTTATTGGATACGCTTATATAGAAACATTAGACTCGATGCTTCCTATATACATAACTATGTTATACATATCGTCGGCGTCAATGCAGGATATTGTAGCTGGAATATTTGGTAAAAAAATCTTGACAATGATTTGAATTTGAATGACTTGACGTAGCTTTCTATGTATTGTATTATAGGCCTAGGGGCCGTTCAAGTATTACGTAAGCACTGTAGGGGGGCGGGGGGTCTTGGGTTTGCTTATGTTTGACGTTTTTAATGAAATATTTGTAAGAGGATTGCTTATTTTTGATGACATAGGGGAGGGGGGGGGGGG
>DWQW01013358.1:0-10286 GCA_018249695.1 Heliconius erato demophoon | reverse complement strand
ACGTGGTGGCGGTTTCATGTTTACATTGCATTTAATTAAAATGCCGTATTTTATACGGTTTTCCTTGAAAAAAAAAGGCTATGCTGTTTTGTTTATAGAATTGGCCCATGGAATTTACAAAAGGCTTATTTAAAAAGGGGTTTTTACCCTTAAAATCCCTGTATCTAAAAATAAAATGATACGAGTTTTTTATTTGCTTTATCAAGACCTATATTGCTTAATTATAATACACTAGCTAAATAATTAAATGGAGCGGCACCCAAAGAACCAAGTGAGTGTCTAACCATACCAGTTTTATATTAGTATTTATATATATATATTTATTATTAAACATATATTAATATACACACAATAATACTGAGTGGATCAAGCACCATGACGATGTTAATTTCAATATACCTTAATTAATTATTATAATAATGAATAATAATCAGCTTCATGCTGTATCCCGCACATAGCAGGGTCGGCAGGGGGAGCCTAGTGTTAAGACACTCTGTTCCTCACTTTCTGCCGAATTCTGTAGGCATTGCATGTTGAGTGACAGAGCTCGACGCCGCGCTTGTCGTCGACACCAGAGCGAAGAAATGGAAATATAAATTTAAGTAAATATTTCATCTCCTCGAGTGGGGATCGAACCCACAACCAGTCGGTTTTACAGTCACACTTTTTGCCCCTGCGCCACGACTGCCTCAATAAAAATGGAACAGTAATTATTATTATAAAAAATTAATCAATAATAATAATAATAAATTACGTTATACATTTAATTTATTTAAATTCTCCTCCCTTACCATTCCAGAGTACTACTCGTATAAAAGTAAGAAATTAGACCACTTAAAATTTAAAGCGAAGCGAAGAAGCATATTTCACTAAGTATACCATAGTCTACTACCATGAACTTAAATCAAGTTGATAACACACCGCAGTATATTGTCCCTAGATTAAATGCGGAGTTACTTGCAAGGCCAAGAATATGCTATTTAAAAGGAAAGGCTATTCAACCCTTGTAAGTTGTATATTATAACCGTATCTTTCACTAGCGTACCATTATTATGTTTGTGCTAGTTATGCTCCATATTTTTTTTATTTTCTTCAACATAAATATAAAAGAGGCCGTAGTGGCGCAGTGGCACAAGCGTAAACGCGACGATTGTGGATTCGAATGCCGTTCTAGGGAATGAAATATTTAATATTTCCGAGTTTTCGTGAGTTTCATCACTCGACACTTCACATATCTTAACATTAAGTCACCAAGTACCCCTTACCTACTCTGCAATAAATAATATATATATATATATATATATATATATATATATATATATATATATATATATATATATATATATATATATATATATATTTACTTACTTTTCCAGATTTGTATCCAAGCTTAAGCGGAGAATCCTAATGCCGAAAAATGATTATTGAACTAGTCAAATAAAAAATATTTTCTAAACTGGTTTAGAGTAGAGCGCATGGTCAGTTTTTAATCCAACGACGTTCAAATTTAATAAATAACTCAATAAATTCAAAACTTAACCAATAACTATTAAGAGATCACATAGTTCACAGTTCATTAATAGTTTACTTATAATATGTTTTTTTTTTCATATTCCAAGTATATACATACTCACAGTATCTATCTAGGGCCGGATCTTCTATCTCTTTTATATCTGCAACACAGTTTAAAACTAATGCAACTACTACCGATTTAAGTTATTGTTATGTATGAATTCTTTATTTGATAAATATTATTATATATATTATATATTTTATTTCGGAGAAGACAAAGAGAGCCTAGTTAACATTTCCATTTTCTTCCCTATAAAAAGGTTGCGAGCTGACCCTCGGAATATCTTCTATATACAATGAATATCAACATTGCTTCAAGTAAAACTGCAACCCACAACCGTCATCACAAACGACCCAACTACTACACACTGTCATATAAATATATTTACTATTAATAAATACATTTTCAGAGCATTCCATTAAATTTAAAGAAGCTTTCATTAAAATAAAATATAAACGGCTGAACAAGCATCGCGTGTGCTCTAAGATAAGAGTGTCACTGTGCTGTCGACGGCGCGGTCAACTCATTACGTTATTGTCCATTCGACCATAACACATAAAAAAATTTTAAAGGAACTCCTTTTTTTGTTCATATTTTAGTTTGTCATCGTTTCACGTTTGTTTAGGGTTAGTTTAGTTGAGGGTCGCGTGTTTTTTATTTAAGTATACAATATGATTTTTTGTAAAATATAAATATTGTATATGCTTAAGTCGAACAAATGCAATAAATTAACATTGTATACTTGTATTTCTTACTAATACTTTGCTCCACGTTGTATCCCTAGCGGGGGTAATCAGAGAGAGCGGGGCGCCAAACGCTACGGCCTGCACCGTACCTCTTATCTCGTCCACTGTCATCAAGTCGTTCATATAAGCCTCCTGGAGGAGATCTTCCTCCAGTATCTCCAGTAATACTGTGTTTTCTAAGAAGAAGAATCTCTCCCCATCTCTCTTAACTCTCATACCGCTCATATCGCCTTTCTCTCTTTCTTTTCTAACATTTTAATTGTACATACATATTTATAGTACTACAACTGCGCTATTAGGTATTGTCTAATGATATATGAAAACCGTGAACGTTTCAACGTGTACGTGTAAGTTTCAACTTAGCCGCTGAAATGATTCGACTTATAATGATGCGAGAGTTATAATTTTTAGTAGATACTCGTATGTGTAATATTTTTTAATATGTCCAAAATCTAGGCAGAATAAGTAGGAAGAGGGAACCTAATGTTAAGACACTCCGTTCCCCACTTTCTGCCGAATTCTGGAGGCGTTGCGTGTTGAGTGGCAGAACTCAACGCCGCGCTTAACCTCGACGCCAGAGCGAAGAAATGGAAATATAAATTTAAGTAAATATTTCATCTCCTCAAGTAGGGATCGAACCCACAACCAGTCGGTTTTACAGTCACACCTCGTGCCGCCGCGCCACTACTAGCCTCACAAGACTAGAAAGAAGTACAAGTTGAATAATTAAAATTAGATTAAATAAAACATGTAATTAAGATATTATTTTGCTATAAGCACCAAAACATAGATTCAATTAATATTTACTATAGATTAATAAATAATATTGGTATTAGCTTATCTAAACTGATCGCTAAAGTGCTAGGTGACAGATAACGAGATTAAAGGAAAATGGCTGTGACAATGTAATCATTACTGAAACACCCTAAGATATTTAATAAACGCATTTAATTAAATAGTTTTCGTAATATATACGAGTACACTATCGTTAAGTGAAAAAAGGTCTAATCTGCACACTGCACGCGACCATATATGTTGAATAAAGGTACCTACTGATATTTGCTCTTGTTGACTTAAAAAAAATGAATTTATTAAAATGTTACTTTTTAGAAAACATATAAACATTTGGACGTAGCGAGATTAGAACCCGCGCCTCTTTGGAAAAAGTTAAAAATTTTCTTCCTAAGATCGAATTAACACTTTAAAAATTGTGCAAATATTTAATAAATAGCATTCTCTTTCGCTATTTTCGCTTTCGCGGAAATTTGTTAAAATCTCCCTACGGACATGATTGCAACAAAAATAAGTTGTAAAAAGCATATAAGATTTTCAATGTAGCCCGATGAGAATGTATGGCTTAGTTGGTCAGAGGTCTTGGACGGTTCCTAAAGGGGCACGGGTTCAAATTTTTATATGTTTTCTAAAAAGTATTTTTCTCTTCTAAGTGTGAAATAACACTTTAAAAAACTAAAATTAATAAAATGTTTTCAACATATAAAAATCGTTTAAATATAAATGGCAACAATTATTGGTTCACTGTCAACGCGAGGAAATTAATATTTTTTTTGAAAGTTGGTTGATATTTCGGGTATTTGAATATCTTAATTAGCATTGATAAGCTAAAGTGTTCTTTCTCCTATTTTACCACTATCAGGAGTTGCGTGGCGCACTGATAAAATGCGGCTTTCGTTTTCAAAATGAAACAAAATATTTTATACACGAAAGTGTTATTCATAATAATTATGACGATAGCGACTGTCGAATTAAACTTTGCCCCATAAAGTAAATGAAAGAATAACACCCTGGCCTCAGAATAATTGAGTTGATGTAAAACAAACTGTCGCCATTTCAAGTCATTGTCTAAAGCCACTATAAATTGAAGCAAACATTTGAACAATTACGCGAGGCTAATCTATCATTCGAGTTTACCCTTCATGGAGGGATGAAATAGGTTCCTTTTGTACTGCGAAATTAGTGTTCCAGCTCGATTGAGGTCTTGATCTTATTGTCGATAGTACTATCAGCGATCTCTTTGACTTTATAAAGAATTCTACTTCTTTTGCTAGCCGAGGCACGCTAAGTTTTATAAAGAATCCAATAAATACCTAAATATATACATATGTATTATGTATATACATACGACATATTATTATTATACAAAAAAATTCTGATATTTGATAGAAATCATAGAAAAGGAAAAAAAATAAAAACAAAAGGAATTAAGTCACGTAGTGGTCAAATTGGCTAGGAAAAATAGCATTTAGATAAGCTATCACAAGTTAATAGAACTGTGTTGTACTATTATATTGCATTTGAAACACGTTTACATAATAACAGGATATAATTTATTACATTTTACAGCAAAATTCAAAGCAAAAAATGCACCCAACATGCCAATTAAAATTTCTAAACACCATCGCTATAGTGTTCTTCGCGAATACGTACCGTGATCGACTTTAGACGACCTAATTCTACGTCGTTCGTACGTACGTCATAGAAAAATAACATCAAGGTAATTGGAGCACTCCTGCTTAAACCCTTTTCAGTTTTCAAGTTATCGAGCCTAATTTAAATGGTTCGGTTCATCGGAATTTTCCATTGCACTAGTTGGGAAATTTTCAAACTCCAAATTGTTATTAAAATGTTGAAATTATTATCCTGCTATCAGTTGAATAATTCGTTTTATTAAATGGTAAGGGAAATAAACGCTGTTCAAATATAGACACAATAAATATGTTTTATATACAATTTAATGTGTATTATGAAAGTGTCGCTTTGTATTTAATTTTGTTTGGACGAAATCGTATTTCTTTATTTACGATACCAACAACATACTACATTATATTCATTTCATCATTTACATTCCAAAAATGTTAAAATAGTATTTAAAATACCGTACATATAAAAGAATAATCGTTTTTTCAATTAAAAAAAAATGGTTTTAAAACCCAAAAAAAATCCGAATTAGGGTCATAAACGCCAGCAAGTACAACGTATTTGTTATAATGCCGTTATCAAAAAGTCGACGTTTGACTGAGATCGCGTGCGGATGTCGCGCCATCAGACTTTATATAAGATTTAGTCGGAAAATAAATTAGCTACGACGGGAAAGTTTACGCTTACGCTAAATAAGAGGGAGAGTGACTTGATTTTACTTAATATCGGTGTTTTGGATGCGGTATAATGGTTTCAGTTTCATAGAATTATCATTAATTAGGTATTAATTAAAGTGAAATATAGGTTATGTATAATTGCTTATGTATGTATGTTCTTATTTTTTTATTAAAGTTAAACACGATACTCTTGGTAAAATAATAATTTACAAAACGTCGTCGTCGGGAAAATTACTTACTTTTATTTCCTCGCATTGGTAAAAAGACAAAGCGCGGTGTTAAATTCCTCTACTCAACATGTAATGTCTCTAAACAAAAAATAGGGACAAGAATGTCATAACACAAGGTTCCTTTTACCTACCTTTTCATACGCATTCAGATTCACATTATCCCCCCTTATATGTATCATATAAAGGGGTACAATGTGAATCTAAAAAATCATCAAAAAATAAATTTTATCAGCATTTTTTATCAAAATTATACGCTACGTCTGATCAACCTAATAATACTTTTCCATTTATTTTATCGTTCTCTTCGTAGCTCTCATTCCGCTCAGTTTTCTCGGCCAACTTAAGTTTGTACGTCTTAATCGCCGCCAGCTAGCTGATTACAACCCGAACATTTCTGCGACCGTCACTTAATGACTTTCCTTTTGAATTCGTGCTATAATTTTACAATTTTGATATCATTTTGGCAAATATGTATATTGATATTGAATAATATATTTAAAATATACTTGAAAAATAAAATTACAGATTTTATTTGGAAACGAATTCTAGGAAATTTCTATTATTAAGTGACAGTTGAACAAAAGACGTTACGTCCCTTTATTGTTACAACCTATAATTAAACTTATTATTTTGAGATCTATACTTTTAAATATCAGTTTAAGTTTCAAATTTATTTTTGTAATTTTTTAGAATTTTATCAATAACTTTTTTGTGAATTGAATAAACTAAGCTCGCTTATTGTATTTCTAGGGAACTATCGTATTAATGAGAAAGAGAATCAAACATTTTTTTTCTTCTACAACCTATCTAAAGCGATTGTGTGCCGATAGGCCGAATACTACATTACCAAATATTACTAAGAGTGAGATTTAAATCGAAATTACTGACCAGGCACTTTCAAGTAAACTATTATAGTGTTTATTAAATAACAAGTTTAATTTAAACTTAAACTTAAACTCTTAAATTTAAGTTTAAACTTAAAATCTCAAGATTAATTAATTTCATTACATTTTTTTAAGCTTCACGCAGTATTCCGCATATAGCATAAAAAACAGATGCGGCCTAGTGTTAAGACACTCCACTCCCTACTTTTCACCGAATCCTGGAGGCATTGCGAGTTGCGAGGCGGAACTCAACACCGCACTTTGCCTCTATACTAAAGCGAATAAAAAAAATAATTCCACTACATACCAAAACATTATCATCAAAATATTTCCCTAGTACCCTGAGCACAAACAAAATCCTATAGGTAGTTAGCTAATACAGTAACAACAGCGTTATTAAGCTTCGCAATCAAACCTTTCCACGAAGCAACGATTTTCATTTGTACGTTGTGTGTTACACTGTGCATTAAAATCGCACGACTTAATCTGTATGCATGTGGGTTTCAGTAATTTCGCTATGAACTAATAACATGTTTTATACATTTTTGTAAAGAATTCCTTTCAAATATTTTTATTTGTATTTCACGTTTTGTTTCTAAACTCAATTTTATTATCACGCTAGGGCAATTATATTATTTAACAAGAAAACAATATGTCCACAGTATTAATGATTAATCAAAATCAAAAATCTAAATATTCTTTATTTGTTTAGGTCATTACAAGCGCTTTTAAATCATTTATTGCAGAAATTATTGTTATGTCCTCAAGTTCTTATAATCGTTGGTTTACCGTTTACTCAAGTAATAATAAACATTATAATTATTTATATATATTGAATCTGTGTATAGATAACTCTCTAATTAACGTTATCTTAAATTTGGGGATGGGAACAATTAACTATCTAATTAATTTTAAAATTTTCTATTGAAGTTATTGGATTTGATTACGTTTGACCAGTCACACTAGGTAAGAAAATTCTACTTTATCAATATGCTTAATATCTTCTTCAGTGAATATAATTTTTACTAGAACATCTTTCTCATCAGATATAGAGAAAGATTATTATATAGAGAAAATTGAAGATATTATCTTTATATCTGCTTTAGGTCACGTAATAAAAGTATCTAGGTACTTACTTCAAAATATAAAACTTCCACGAGTGGAGTTAGAACTCTTAACCAAAGCATTTACAGGCTCTTCCCATCTGTACCGAGAAGACATCATTAGAATTTAACGCTTTAATGTATATAATCCAAAGAGATCTTGCAGGAGATTTGACGATTCTAAATTCCCTTTCTTATCTTTTTGGCAATTTTAGGGATGTAGGAGTGTTTCTAGAGTGCATCCTGCTCATTAGCCGCAGGCTGTTTGCATTTGAGAACAGCAAGATAACATTTTCTTACGTTGATGGGTTTTCTTAAACAACATACTCCAGGTTTCGACATTAACAAGTAACTGTAACTATTGTGGTGCAGTGGAAATTCGCTCAAATTGAAATGATGGTGGTTGTAGATTTATATCCCATGTATAAATATCTATATTTCTAGAAGAAAACATGTTTGGCCTTTACTTAGGCCGCAATGTATAGAGTAATTTGACATTAAATCTCTTTGATTTTACAAAATAATTATAAAAATATAGCCAAGCCTTACTCAACTTTTTATTATTTAAAGTAGCTTTAAAAAACCTAAACAACAACATAAAGTTTATAGAAAATTGAGTATCAGTTATTTATAAAGTGAAGTTTTTATAATATTAAATAGTCATTTTGTCAAATGTATGCATCTAATCTTCATACTGTAAACATTCAAGACTAATCTTATTTATGTATACTGTTTTTAAAAAAGGCTAAGCTGTAGGTAAAACGGAGGGTCATTCAAATTTAAATTTTCGTTCCCGTACAAATCCTCTAGGGGCGGTCGTCTGGAGAGGGGAGAAAGCGTTAATAAAATAAATTAAAAATTAATAATAAATTGTCTAAATATAGGACGTACGTATAGAAGATGCAAATGCCCCCTCTTTAAGATACTATATTTTTTTACCTTATATATAAAAGAGCTTATAAAAGCTGCTTTTAATACTTTAATCTTAATAAACGTGTGTTAAGCAAAATACATATTATTAGGTATACGTACATTTATAACATGTCGTTTTTAAAATAGATATTATGTTTAAAAAAATTGTAAGGCTTTCTTTATTTATCGCTTTTTATACAAAATTTTTTTTAATTTATGATAATCATAAAAGTTACAAAAACAACTGTACGCTTAGAATAGAATAATCATGGATACAGTAAAAAAAAAACGAAAAAACACAATAAAATATTTGATCAACATTTAGTAAAATAGAATTCGTTCTTGGCACCCAACTATAAGATGGTTTATTGCGATAGTCCATCATTCTAATTCCCACTTTTTTGTGTCTAACTCGCATACAGTCTTCGAATTTTAATATCAAATGAGCATTATACATATGAAACATAGAACTTAAAATCGTATGCAATAAAAATTTTGAAAAGGAGAACTTTTTTGACTTTGATCTACACGGCCACCAGCGAACACCGCACCTGTAGAATGCGACTATCTCACAGAAAGATACAAAGACAGCACCGTTCAATACTTTTTGGGGGAAGCGGAAAGAATCTGGTGACGCTATTTTAATTGAAGCCCATTAAAAATAACCTACGTTGAATATATTACTTCGCTTTTGGAATGGAAGATTTGGTATGTACTCACGGTAACGGTATGCAAATAATGCCAACTTGGTCGAAACATGTTACTTAAACAGCTTGTAATTTAAACGAAATTATTTATTTATAGCACGATTTTTCTTAGAATTTCTTTATATTTGCAAGAATTAACTTAATTATGTTTACAAATACAACTACAGTTAGTTATATTGATTAAGGTAAACTCATTACGACGATCTATAAATAACAAACACATGTCCTTTAAATTACATATAAGTAATAATATGTTTATATTATTGCATTGCTCCATCCACTTATAACTGCTAAGACTATCACATGTTATACTTAACGATCTGAAAGTTAAACGATACTCACAGATTTCCAATAGAGTTTATTGAGCAGAATTAATAAGCAGTCTGTACCCGATACAATTTATAGTCCAACAAATAAGGGCAGATTGTCGTTTTTATTATTATTCATATATCTATTCTAACATACGGAAACTGTAATCTCGGTCGGTATTAAGAAAGTTGCCGAATGTCAAGCTCAGGGGAAACTAAGTTTGGTCGTAATATTGGTATAAAAAGTTTAAGAGCAATGTGATAAGTTTTACGTGTATCCAGTTTGTATGATTATTTGCCCTTGTGGTGGGTTTTACGGTTGATTAAAGGTGATTCAGTAAATTCGAGTGTTTATTTTATTTGCCCTTTATATATTTTCTTCAAAACAATAGATTAATATGAGAAAAAGTAGGAAAGTATAATATAAAATGTTCTAAGAACTTCAACGGTAGAACATCAGAAATTATCTTTGATTTTTGCATTTAGTATAAGAAAGTTTAATTTAAAAAGAGTCTCGGATGGCAAAAATTAAACAAATAAAATACAAAACGAACGACATTAGAAACAAGAAGCTATAATTGCGTCTTCCTTAACTAAAGTTAAAACTTGCGTCGTTCCACGCATCGCACCCATTTGGCCCGCTCCATCTGAACCAGCATCTCTAAGGCGAACTTTTAATAGTTTTTCTTTATTCAATCAACATATTTTCG
>DWQW01013357.1:0-10286 GCA_018249695.1 Heliconius erato demophoon | reverse complement strand
GACTGAGGTAAGACGCACGCAGAGCCGTAACCGCTGATGGTAGAAACGTGAAATTTGGGCAGATGTTTATTTTCATATTCTGGACATCCACTAAGAAGGGAATTTCAAAAATTTTAACCCTAAAGGGTTGAAATAGGGGTTGAAAGTTTGTATGGAAAAAAAAAATTATCTGCACCGATTTTTATAAAATTTGAAATTCAGACTCTTAAAAATATTTCATTGAACACGTATTTCATGATTTTTAAGAATTCACCGCCTAAGGGTTCAAATAAGGGGTTGAAAGTTTATATGGAAAAATCTTTAAATTGCCACCGATTTTTATAAAAAACTAAATTCAGACTGTTAAAAATATTTTATTGAACGTGGTTTTTTTAGAATTCACTCCTAATAAGCGGGCGAAGCCGCGTGCGCCCTCTAGTTAAAAATAAAGCGCAGCGTTGAGATCCACCACTCGAAATTATGGTGAAAAGTCAAATATTGCCTATATTTTTTGACATTAGGTTCCTCTACCATAGTGAAACTAAAAAAAAAGACCAAAAAGGCAAAAATAAAACAAAACCTACAATTTCTTTTAATTTATTATATTTTCTTTTTAATGCATAAGAATGTCGACGGTTGTAGATTATATTATCTTGCACCGTCAAAATACAATACCCGATAAGTGTCGGGGCGCCATTACGGGGATTAATGCGTTATCTCGTTATCAATTAAGGCGTCAGTTAACAAGGTTACGTTACGTAACGTAACCGTGTGGACGCCCCGTCCCACCTTGCTGGCCTGGAAGGTAGGGAAATTGGAATTAATAATATATTAAAAAAGTAAAACATATGAGGCCGTCGTGACGCTGGGGCACAAGGGTGTGATTGAAACGGTTGTGGGTTCGATCCCTACTCGAGGTATAGGGTTATTATTTCTTAATATTTTCATTTCTTCGCACCAAGGCAAAACACCAGGTGTTGAGTTTCTCCACTCAACATGCAATGCGTCGAAGTGAAGCTGATTTTTTTTTAAGCATATGACGATATTGTAATTAATTACAAAAGTAAGTAAGTAACATATAATCGTTGTCAAAATGATTATACATTTGATTGACTAAATTTAATTAATTTTATTTAACATAAACTAATTTAATGGACAAATTCAAAACAAAATCTTTTTGATATACTTTTATATACTGATAATCAAAAAATACTTATTTTAATGAAATATAAAATGAATACACAACATATATTAAAAAGCAAACATTTGAAACACATTATAAAACAAAACAATCGCAAGTAAATACAAATACTTAAAACTAACATCATCAACCAAATATGTACATATCAAAATCGAACCCCCAACATAGGACCTTACAGAATCTTATAAATCTTTGCAATTATCAAATTCTGGGGCTCATCTCATCTGCATAAACGCACACACGCCCGTGCAGTACGCACGCGCGTCGAGATCAAAGAGAACCGACCCCTTTGTACTTGCCGCCGTCGCGTGCCGTCTTTCTCTTATCCCTCTCTACAACCGTCTAAACTCCTAAGTGCGAGCGAGACGAATATACAAACGATTGTATAGCTCCCAATGTGAATATTTCACCTCGTTATCGAGTCTTGTTTGTGTTAGGTAGTGTTAGAACGATGATTGAATTAATTTTATCGATATCGATATCGATGCGAATTAGTTAGTTATATTTGGATGGATGTTGTGTCATTAATTATAAGTATATATATATATATATTTTTATAAGTATATTTATTTTTAAAGTATATATTTTAGGTGCACTTGAATACTAATGATGTTTGTTATTGTCGCATGATATAAATCGATTCAATCGATTGATGTAGGATGTTAAAAGCTGATATACATCGAATATATACAGATGTTTTGCTACACTATATAATTATAACACGTAATTAATTGTGACATACTCTACGCGTTTCTACGCGATTAGTAAGCTGAGTATGACCGTATTCTAATTAAAGTATTTGTCATTTGAATGGCAGGATAAATGTTACTTACATTTAAATAAATATTTTCAAATTCGCCATATAATAATCAATGTGTAACATAAAAAAATGGTTTATGGATAAAATAAAATAAAAAATGTTCACCATTATATAAAAGAACGATATATTTCAACAATACTCTCCTCTGTCCATCTCCTAAAAAGCTGTAAATAAAAAAAAAACCTAATAAAAATCGATAAATAATCGTCTCTTCTCTGAACATAGTAGAGCACAGCTCCCGACTAGGTAAGACAGGAATCTGCCGATATCGGCCAGTAATTAAAATAGACTTATTGCGTCTCGTATACGAACTTTATGGTCTCAGGCCAGTCTGTACAGATAAGGCATGAAATACCTAACGCGTATATTTAGATGCCTTACTCATTGCTCGCTTTCTACTAATTAGAGTGTAGCTTTTAAAAGGGTATGTTGTTTATGGGTTTTTTTTTAAATAATTAAAAGTTGACATTTTTTTATTGAGATAATTTTACTAGGATTTAGTAAATAGTTATAACTTATTAATTAATTTTATATTTCATATATATAAAAATAAATTATTATAAAGCGACAACCCTAGACAAGTACAAAACATCATAGGTGTAGCGAAGAAAATAGAATTTTATGAGTTTGAATTAAAATCTCATACATTTTATGGGTTACACACATTTTTCTTGGAAAATCCATACACATATTTTAATTGTACCTGATGTCTTACTAAATGTTCATTAGAACTATAAAGGTAGATTTTTTTAAAAGATTCTTATAGTATTTGCTATAATTATAGGTTATATCGTCATGTATCGTTTGCGGTAATTGATGGTGTACATACTGTGCATTTTATATGAGCATTACGGTTTTGTAATTCAATATATTTACGTCGGCCATTGTTTTTGTGGTCTCATTTGCCATTTTCTAGAAATGGACTATGAAAGACAAAAAGCTGTCTGTCTATAAAAATATAGGTGTAAAGAAAAAAGAAACAAACAAACAACGAACCTTTTTTTGTAATAAATGTAATTGTTATATTTGCAACAATCTCCGTATTTGGTTAGATAGTATCTACTTATTAATATAAGAAAATAACAACATTTGAAAATATTATTACATTAGAATATTTTCTTATTAACTCAAAACATATTGTAAAGTCTACGTAATTTAAAGGATTAATAATTTAATAAATGAAAAAGAAAATAGCAGTTAACCTGCACATTACCCGCTGGGGTTGACATCGACCCTTGTTAATATTTTACTACTTATGTCGCTACGCTCATTAATTTTTCCTTCATAATTTTTACAATGAACTTATACCTAAGAATTATTAATCTTTATAAGTATAGGAATATTAGTAGAGACATATTAGTTTAAGACTCTTAATTAAAGTCATAAAATGTGCACCAAAATCCTCAATTAAGTATTATATATGCCTATTATAAATTCAAGTTTAAGTTCAAAAATATGATAAATATATATTTGTTAAGGTAAAAGTGACCGTCCTAATAGCAAACATAAACCTATACATATAAATAAAAATATAATAACTATTACAACAATTTTAAAACGTAAATTATCAGCACCGCTTAACTAGAAATACATATTCCTTCCAATATACAAAATAACATCCGAATTTTCCATAATCGCGGGTCGGAAGGGCCGGCCCGCAGCCCGCGGGTGAGTTTCGCTAAACAATTCATACATTTGTATCCTTTGAAGTAGCGCTCAGGGCGCCGTCAACTGCACACAGCCCCCACCTGCTTATAGCGTTGGAAATTGAGTAGAATATTGCAAAAAATGATCGAATTTTGTGCCAGACTTTAAAGGATTAAGTAATTTTCAGCCTGTCAACATTTTGTGTATTAATTTTGCGCGTAGATTTTTTTTAACTTTGATATTTTTGGTGAACGAAAATGTTTTGCTACTGGAGATGTTTCGAAAGTGACTTGTTGAAGTGTTTGTTGACGCTTCGTGTTATAGTTGGATTTGTTTTTATGTATATTGACTATAGGTTCGAGTATGTAATGATATTTTAAATTCGAATAAGGAGAAGTCGTCGAGGTGCAGTTAGAGTGCGTCCGGTTGTAAATACGATGGTTGCGAATACGATTACTACTCAGAGGGATGATTATTTTTTAATTATTTTCATTTCCTTGCTCTGATAGACAAAAACGTAGCTTTGAGTTGCGTTACTAAACACGTAGTGTCTCTGTTCGGTATATATCTTTACATTAAGTTGCTTCTGTTTACCATGCTTAGCCGGAAAAAACGCAAAAATGAAAAAAAAATGTAGATGAAATGTATAAAACAATTGAACTGTAAATTATAAGCAATCATTAATAAAAACTTAACTACCCCCAAGGTGTATATTTCCCATATTTAATTAAAAAATCCATCCCTCGAATGATAAACGCTTATAAACGGACAACCTGATATTAACCCTTTGACGTGTCGTGTGCTTTAATTGCCGCTTGTTTATTAAACGTGTCCCCGCACATTAGCTAAAAGTTCCCACAGAACTATTCTGTAGAAGAAGTTAAGTTTTTAAAGTAAAAAATAAAATTTGATTTATTAAACTTTATAAAAAGCTTCACGAAATTTTTCCTAAATTTTTCTTCGTTCCAGAGGAAACCTAGTGTAAAGACAGTCCGTTGGTTTCGAGATATTGCATGATAATTGGCAGAACTCAACGCCGTGTTTTGCCAACCAGAGCGGGAAAATAAAAACATAATATAGATAGAAACTATTTCTTTATCATCTCCGCCGCGATGGCTTGAGAGATGAACCCATTAAATTTAAAAATATATATTGATAGCATAAATCCCATGACGGAAAGTACGGCTTCGAATTTCATTTAGTGATTCATAATTTTACTTTCCGTCAAAAATTTAAGAATCGTAATGCATTATGTGTACATATATAGTTCTTCTGTAATAAATAGTATAAATGTATACCGTAGTATAGGCCCTCGTGGCGCAGAAGCACAAGCATGCGACTGTAAACACGACGATTTCATTTCGATTCCCACTTGGCGGAAATAAAATGTTTATTATTTACGATTCCTCGAAAAAATCGGTGTAAAATGTGAGGAACGATAGGTTTAATGGGAACGGACGGTCTTAACATTAGGTTCCCATACAGTGTGATGCTAAAAAAAAATATTTAAAAAGTGTATACTATACAACTTACTTACTTTACAATATTTTCCTTCTCACAGAATATGTCTTCAAACATGAAGACGCTTTCTAACCTAGCACAGTATGATTAATGTCACATTAGCTGGCACTATTAAGTATCGGGGGGCTATTTTATTTTAACCACTCACTACTATAATCGCGTTTGATCTATCGTGTACGTCGATGGCTGTCGACAATTATTTTATATTATAATGTATAAAGAGAGAGAAATTATATGGAAGTAATTATTGGAAAAATACACATTATTTTTAGTTGTTTTTCTAGTCTACAACATGTGGTGGTAGTGGGTTCAAGTTCCACGTGTCAATTATGTTTTCAAAATAAAAAACTTTTGTCTTCTGAATCTTTATGGTCCATCACATTCCATAATTTCATTTCATTACTACTTTGAAGTTACTAAAATATTTTATACGTAATAAAGTTAAACACTAAAAACAAATAGAGCAATTTGAAATATAATAAACTAGAGGGCGCGCGCGGCTTCGCCCGCTTATTAGGAGTGAATTCTAAAAAAACCAGGAAACACCTGTGCAATAAAATATTTTTAACAGTTTGAATTTTAATTTTTATAAAAATCGGTGGCAATTTAAAGATTTTTCCATATAAACTTTCAACCCCTTATTTGAACCCTTAGGGGCTGAATTCTTTAAAAGCATGAAACACGTGTTCAATGAAATCTTTTTAAGAGTCTGAATTTCAAATTTTATAAAAATCGGTACAGATTAAAAAAAAATTCCATACAAACTTTCAACCCCTATTTCATCCCTTTAGGGTTAAAATTTTTCAAATTCCCTTCTTAGTGGAGGTCCAGAATATGAAAATAAACATCTGCCCAAATTTCACGTTTCTACCATCAGTGGTTACGGCTCTGCGTGCGTCTTACCTCAGTCAGTCAGCACAAGTCCTTTTTTGAAATATAATAAACTAGAGGGCGCGTGCGGCTTCGCTCGCTTTTTAGGAGTGAATTCTAAAAAAACCACGAAACACGTGTTCAATAAAATATTTTTAACAGTCTGAATTTAATTTTTTATAAACATCGGTGGCAATTTTAAGATTTTTCCATATAAACTTTCAACCCCTTATTTGAACCCTTAGGGGGTGAATTCTTAAAAACCATGAAATACGTGTTCAATGAAATATTTTTAAGAGTCTGAATTTCAAATTTTATAAAAATCGGTACAGATTAAAAAAAATTTCCATACAAACTTTCAACCCCTATTTCATCCCTTTAGGGTTAAAATTTTTCAAAATCCCTTCTTAGTGGATGTCCAGAATATGAAAATAAACGTCTGCCAAAATTTCACGTTTCTACCATCAGCGGTTATGGCTCTGCGTGCGTCTTACCTCAGTCAGTCAGCACAAGTCCTTTTATATATATAGATGAGAAAAGGCTTGTCTTATCATTGGAAAAAAAGTCTTTTTATTTTGCCTATGAAACAAACTTAACTATAATACAAATATGTGCAAGACACAAGCGTGGCGTCGAGTTCCGCCACTCAACACGCAGTGCCTCGAAAATTACACTAGGTTCATAGTGGGCAGAGCCCTACCCTGCTATATGCGGGATACAGCGTGAAGCTGAAAAAAAGTAGGTACATACTTCTGAACTAAAAAGCCGTTAAACAGTATCATCGCGATGTAATGCAATCCGTTGATGAAGAATTTTTACGGTTAGCTGTAGAGACAATCATTCAGACGTATTTAATTTTAAACACTATCTTGCTTTTCTAAAACTGATCTTCTGCATTTGTGTTAAGACTTAATTTTATATAACACCAAAATATATTCTGGAAGATTCTTATAATCTGTCGGGAACGAAAGATATGGTGAGGATTCGGCGCGCGCGCATCTAAAATGCTTTGGATGACGAAAACTCAATAATAAAAGATTAAGAAATAATGTACGTGACACTTTGTAATGTTAATGTTGATGGGAAATTCCTACGAAGAAAACGAGTGACATTGTGGGAAAACTTTACTGAATTAATTGACATGTCGTAGCTCGCTGCTTTGCTTGCATTGATTAAAAAATTAAAGATACCGTCAAAAATTTAAAAACGTAAAAAAAATACATAATGGGATTCTAACCCGCGCCTTCTCTTTGTAACGGAAGAGTTTTATTATATGGAAGTAGGGATACGCTCAAGTTATTTTAATGGGAGGTAATGTGTGAATACGACCAGAAAAGGATTTACTCCAAGAGTCTTAGTAAGTGAATAAAGTAGAAGAGAATAAAAATAAAAACACATAAATCAGTTAATAAATCCTGTCTATGCTACGAATAAATATTGAAAAGTCTATAGGACACAATCTGAACTAAAAAAAAAAATATGTCCTACTTATCATACACTTGATAGTAGATTTAATTAAAACCTAGATTACAATTGTGAAGCTATCCGTACTATGAGAGTTGTAATTTAAAACCGTCTCGCATTATTAATTGAAGTTATACTGACTCGTATACTGTTTGTTGCTTCAGGTTTTAAACGCTTTATTTTAACGCGGTTCTAATGTTGAAGATAGTTGCAGGTTCAATATTTGAATTTTTTAACGCAATTGGACTCGAATCCGCGTCTTTTGGAAACCATCTAGGATACCTCTCCTAGATGGTTTCCAAAATTAGTTAGATTTTAACATTTAGTTAAATAAGCTAAATGTTAAAATCAAGTTATATTAAAGTGCTTATACGATTGTTACAATTTATTTTTTGTTAGTATCACTGTAAACAGATGTTTTCAATTCTTGTTACTCACAGATTATTCCAAAGATTGATAATTTGACAAAAGAGAATGTTATTTATTGAATATTTTAATGGTTTTCACCATTTTACACATTTAGAAAATAACGTGTGGGTGTAAATAGTAATGAGTTCAAATTTCAGAAAAAATATATTATAAAAACTCACCTTTTCCTGGTTCCGTCACTCACTATCTCTAAAGAAGGCTATTAAGTGGATATGAAAAAAATGAAATACAAAATGACAGATCAATAAATTGCCTCGGCCTCTGCATAATATGAGATAATATACATAATAAATATGAACTTTCGTTTAGATCGATTCAACATTTATGAAATATCCAGACATTGACAAAATATTATAAAAGATTTTCTTTTCCTCCTCACGGAAAAAAATTAGAGCGGCGTTGAGTTTCGCCACTTGACACGCAACAGCTCGAAAAATTTATATAAAATGGGGAACAGAGTATCTTAACACAATTTCTCTCTACCAACTCCAAAAAATATATATATTAATATATTTAAAGAAAAAACATCTTTTTACAAGTGATGTAAAAATCCAAGCACCACCTCACGTACTGTACAAGTTATCAAGAACTTTTACATTATTAATTGGACCTATTTTGCTCGACGAGTGACTCAATCCTTGCCAACGAAACAATTGTATCGAAATATTATAATATCCACGTTTGAACAAGCTTCACGATTTACATGGAGTGAGTCACTGTGACTCAGTGGTCGGCTGGTTAGGTTATTGAGATTAATGTGTACAGGTTAGGTGTGTCAAGGCAAATGTTTTGATCACTTTCGTTTTGGCCACATCCGGTTAAATTAAAGATTCCTGGTGACATTTTGAGTGTCTGTACCAAGGAGGCACGTGTGTTATTTGTAATTTACTAGCAATGAGGACAAAATGAAAGAATTAATGGTAGTGTTGTCTTTTTATACAATAGAATGTTATTGGGTATCAAACTTGAATTACATACGTTACGTACTTCTGTTTTCTTTAGAACATTCTTGTTTATTATTGAGTTTTAGGAATATATAGATTCGTATCCATCTTAACCTAAGAAAAGTTAAAAAGCATTAATTTCAACTATTTTACTTTATATAGATATACAAAAATTACAATTCCCCATCGATCAACAATATTGCTTACCACCAGAGATAAATCCTGTTATATAATAAAAATGTCATAAAATAACCCTTTAGGTAAATCCATGCCCTCGTACATAACCGAAACCCCTTCCAATTCCGAGGCAGTGCCGTCAAAAACATAATTGGCATACCCTCCGCTCCTGGATATAGCAGGCTGGAAACGCCAAGAGCTATGTATTGATTAGCCATTTTTGACGTTCCTTTAGGCTCCTGCCTGTCTGTGTTGTATACGATTTTACTTGATAACAAGAAGAACAATTTTAATTATTATGCCATTCTGGCGTACTGGGACAGGGTCTGCTGTAAGTGCGATGGTTGTGAGTTCGATATCCTCTCGGAGGAATCATTTCTTGTTTAAATTATTTTCGCTGCAATGGTAAACACGCAATGTGTACACTGTTATGCGTGAAAAAGAGTGAAGCTGCTTTTTTATTACGTTGATTCGTGAATAAAATAAATAGTCAGCTGTGGTTGTTATGTTTGCTAAAGTTTGCTAAGTAACTATTTACTCGTATGCTGTAATGAATTTTCAATTTGAAGAAAACAAAAAACTGCAATTAAAAACAAAAATACACATATTTCATTTCCATATATATTAAAATTTCCTTATATATTAAGAATTTCCATATAAAAGAATATTTTTTACGATAAGGTCCATAAGAATATCATAAAAAAACGTATTCATACAGATGACAAGAAGAGTGATATACAAAACAATAGGTCAAGAGCGCAATTGGCACAATCACACCCCAAGTTGGCTCTGAGAATGCCCTACAGGTTGACGCAAATAGCTTACTTTGCGTGTAGTTATTTCTACAACTAATGACGACATACGAAGGTACAGATGAGGACGTCTTGACAGAATGAATGGGACAGACAATGGCATTTTCATGACGAAAAAAAAAGCCAGTTTAAAATAGAGAATCTTACCCCATAACACTATAAAACTTATTGTAAAATAAAGTGGAAGAATTTTACTTAAATTTTCTGCTTTGTAAACTATTAAAGAAATATGTTGATAACTTTAATTAGAAAAATAAAATATATTTATTTCATAATTTTCATTTTTTTCCTTTATTCATCAAATCTTATCTGTTCACTTTATATCCTGTAATTATATACATCTATGTTGATCTCAGCGTACCAGCCTCCGGAAAAAGGTCACTAACCCCTACCCTAAGTACCACCCCGATTCGTAGATTTGA
>DWQW01013356.1:0-10287 GCA_018249695.1 Heliconius erato demophoon | reverse complement strand
TTTATTAGGATTAACAGTCGGGACCTCTTTAAATTATGCGAGGTTCCTGGTAAAGATTTTATTGATTGAAGAATTACTTATAGGTCCCGACTGTTAATCCTAATAAACTATTGGGCTTGTTTATTTTGTTTTTAGTTTTATGCAGTCGGGGTTTTTGTTTTTACAAATATTTTTTTTATTTTTCACTTTTTTGTTAGGATTTATTATAGTAATGATAATCATGATGTACTTTTTTGAAATCTTCGTATTGACCTCTTGAATTTGATACCCATATTGTGGTATTCGAAACGAAAATATTTTTTTTCACTAAGTCCAATGGCGTCCCACAGCCACCATGATTGATTTTTTTTAACTTCACCTATCTAAGAACATTTGGGCTGCTATGACAAATCTAACGATACCTCAATTATTTAAATCCGTTCGGCGGTTCTGGAGATATGAGGTAATAAAGAATATTACATACATACAAGATACCCGCGAAAAACATAAATAACCCTTCCTTAGCAGTCGGGAAAAAGAACGTCGCGAAATTTATTATTTAAAAAGAATAGTGTAGTACGATCAGTCCTATAATATTAGACTAGTCGTGGCACAGGGGCACAAGTGTGTGACTGTAAACCTGACTGGTTGCGGGTTCGATCCCCACTCGAGGAAATAAAATATTTATTTAAATTAATATTTTCATTTCTTCGCTCTTGTTTTGACGTAAAGCGCGGCCTCCAGAATTCCACGGAAAATGGGAGTACCTTAACACTAGCCTCTGCTTACCCTGCGGGATACAGCGTGAAGCTGTATCCTGCACGCAATATAGTCTTACTAAATAAGTATTTAGTTAAATTACAATCCTCATTTAAGTGGTCTGAGTCTTGAAATTGGTAAAACACAAGGAAAATTACAGCAAAATGAATGTCTTCTTCATCTTAAAAGTCTATTCATTTAGAAGCCTACACACAGCTACTAAACGAATTATTATTTATCGATTTTTACGTGCACTCTAAGCAATGAACGATAAAAGTACTTTGTTGATTAAATTTCTATGCGTATCGAGCACTAATAACGTTATTGCAGTGAACATATGTTTTATTATATTTATTTGATTAGTGGAACGTGTATTGATGAAATAATAAATAACTAAAATTGTTTTTTGTATTAATAAACTTCACAGTATGTGTAGGTATACAACTGTATGAAATGATGCTGTAATTTTGCTCGTGTCTTACTAATTTCAAAACGCAGACCATCCTAATAAAGATTGTAATTTAATTAAATGTTTTCATAATAAAATGCCACTCATCACGCAATGCCTCTAGAATTCGGCAGAAAGTGGGGAACGGAGTGTCTTAACACTAGGTTCCCTCTGCCTACCCTGCTGTGTGCGGGATACAGCGTGAAGCTGATAAAATAATAAAATGTGAATCTATTTATTGATAGTGGACAAATGATGAATTTAATATCATTTTGTATAAGGTAACAATTATTTTCATTTCCACATTCTTTTCAAAAAATTCAACTGAACATGAAATGTCTCCAAAATTGGGCGGAGATCGGGGAACGGGGTGACTTAACACTACCTTCCTTGTACATCACCTAAGTACGTTGTATACAGCGTGAAGGTTAAAAATAAAATAAAATGATATTTATATCGAAATATCATTTTTAGAAAGTTATTTCCATACAAAAAATCTAGATTGAATGTTTTAGTTGTTAGTTTCACAAATAACAATTAAAATATAGAGTTCACGCCACCGTTTTCGGTTTTCTAATTTACAGGAAACAACATTTATGTTGACACCTGCGGTACAGTAACCATTTTCAATAAATATATAGTAAATATATAAAAACTAAATAGTTATGTATACATGTACCAGTATACATAAACACATTTTTTATTTTTAATTTCACGTTTTATATCACATATTAGAGTAGGCAGAGACAATCTAGTGTTGTGCTTTGAAAAGGGTTCCAACATAGTGTTCTTTTAGGGTTTACGCTGTATCCTTCACATAACGGAGTAGGCAGAGGAACCCGAGAACCTACTTTTAAGATACTTCATTGCCATTAAGACACTTCCTTTCGCCACTATCCATCGGATTCCAGAGGCATTTCGTGTTGAGTGGCAGAATTCAACGCCGCGCATTGCTCCATTACCAAAGCCAAGTAATGATAATATTAAATATTTTATCACCCCGTATGGGAATCAAACGCACAGCCGTCATAGTTTATAGTCGCACGCTTATGGCCCTACGCCACGACGACCTCAAATATACCTACTCACACATTGTACATAATATACAATTATATATAGTGCATATAAAAACTTTTTCGTATTTACGAAAAAAAATATGACAACAGCAAACAGAGCTCCCATTATTGCTTGCAATAAATCGCCATAATTAAACGTATCACCCAATCGAGTGCGCAATATTTCCCTTTGATGTTACTGTTAAATGAATATTTCCATACATTATTTGTTAATTAAAAGGCTTATACTCTTACCGCCGCTGTAATAACTTATTGTGTCATAATTAAAAAAAGAATATAAATATATTATGTATAATCCAAAAGAAAAAACATGAATACTTACTAAGAAAATGTATAAAAATTTTAACGTAGCGGGATTTTTTTTTATAAAAAATCATCAGCTTCACACTATATCCCGCACACTGCAGGGTAGGCCCACTTTCTGCTGAATTCTGGAGGCATTGCGAGTTGAGTAGCAGAACTCAACGCCGCGCTTGTCCTCGACACCAGAGCGAAGAAATGGAAATATAAATTTAAGTAAATATTTCATCTCCTCGAGTGAGGATCGAAGCCACAACCAGTCGGTTTTACAGTCACATTTTATGCCCCTGTGACACGACTGGCCTCATTTTTAATAAATAAAATAACATTTAATTATCATTAAATCTTATTAAAAAAGAAATCAAAATCATTAGTTTCCATTACATCACTATTAGATACAGTATAGCATAGTTTTTCCTTAGTTCGAGTTGAGCCCTTCGGCGTTAATAACAAGTTATTCGAGCGTTACATGAACTTTCGACTAAATGTAGCATGTGTTTAACCGCGGCCATAATTTCAGCGTAACGACCTTCTACGTGAGGGAGATAAGTCGAAGTTTTCGGCATGGAAGGTATTTGACTGGTTTATCGCACGAACGTTGTAAGAAATTTTAATGAATGCGTTATAGCGTGGTGACCCTGCAATTTCCATGTCACCGTTAGTGGTACAATCAGGGTTCTTGGTTCCCTTTTATGGATCACGCTGTATCTCGCACATAGCGGGGTGGGCAGAGGGAACCTAGTGCTAAGACAGTTTGTTTATCAGGGTTTATAGTTATGTCGAATAATTTGGGAAATCTTTTACTGACTGAAAAAGAAATGCATATATTTATTAACAATGAATGAAATAAATGATTAAATATAATTAAAATATTCAATCGTATATGCACATGACACCCTTGAGCTGGAATCGTGGATAACGTTTTTCATAAAATATTTCCTTTATCTGATTGTTTATTTTTCAGATTTAGCCTGTTGAGTGGCGGAATTTAACGCCGCGCCTTGCCCAAAGAGAAAAATGAAAATAAATTAAAAAATCAGCTTCAGCACGGTAGGCAGAGGAAACCTAGTGTTAAGACACGTTTCCCACTTTCCGTCGAATTCTGAAGACATAGCGTGCTGAGTGGCGGAACTCAACGCCGCGCTTTGCCTCGACACCCTAGCGAAGAAATGAAAATATAAATGTAAACAAATATTTCCATTCACCAATACTAACACCCTATACAAATTAAATAATGTAGATCTAGGTAATAAACCAAAATTTTAATAAATCCACCGCTTCCAGCCGTAAGGTGAGCCGTGCGTTTTCCACCACAGTTACCGCAAGATTTATTGCATCAGCCCGTATTGCGTGCTACTGAATTAGCTACATTGATTTATAAATGGAAGTTAATGGCATTATTATGTCTTTATTTAAATAAGGGCCCCGAATTTTTGGGTGAGGGAGCAGGTTTGGAGGTTTAGAGGTTGTTAATATTAAAAATCTCTGTATATTTTTTTGTTGATTGACTTTGTATTATATTATTATATACCGTACCGTACTATTTTGACCAGATTTTATCAATTATGTAGAGGTAGCGTGGTGAGTAAAAATTAAAAAAGTAAATCAGCTTCACGCTGTATCCCGCACACAGCAGGGTAGACAGAGGGAACCTAGTGTTAAGACACTTCGTTCCACATTTTACGCCGAATTCTGGAGGCGTTGCGTGTTGAGTGGCGGATATCAATGCCGCGCTTTGCTTCGACACCAGAGAGAAGAAATAAAAATATTAATTTAAATAAATATTTCATTACCTCGAGTGGGCATCGAACCACAAACAGTCGATTTTACACACTTTGTGCTCCTGTGCCACTACTGGCTTCGTGGATGGCCTCGTGAAAATATTAAATGTCGATTTCGATATTTAACATTTTACGCAGCTCAGGATGAAGATAATGGCAGTGATATGATCAATCTACTATTTTATAGCAACATTCTAAAAAATGATGAAATGATCATGGCACGGTGATAGACCGTAAACGTGACCTTTATGGATTCGATTCCGGAGTTCCGGAGAACTATTTTGATTTTCTCGCTTTGGTTAAAAGACAAATCACAGCGTTGAGTTCCACGCCACTAAATACGTAATGTCTCGAAAATTTGGTGAAACGAAGTGCACGTTAGCACGTTAACAATTGTCCCTCTGCCTACTCTGATATATGCGGGGTGCGTGAAGCAAAATCAAAATATACTTCAATGATTTTTGTGAAAATTTGAGAAATATAACGTATTCTATTTAATAACATTAAATAGAATACGTTATATTTTTCGTTATATTACGTTAAATAACTTTTCGCATGTATTTTCGCCTGGTTTGGTCCTATTTTTGTCTTGAACCTTATCCAAATATCAATAAAATCTTTCTACTTGGGTAATTATGTATAGAAATGACATAGAACATAGATAAGAATGTATAAAATTCGTTCGTTACTGAGTAACAGACAGACAGGCAACTCACAGCGAAAAGTACTCAGTGAGAGTGTTGAAATTTATTAATTTGCTTAGGGGAGTTTAGAAAAGCAATAAGAAAGGACTTCCCGAAATTCTACAAAAAAGGGGTTTTACGTATTGTAGACCCCACAAATGGCAACTATTATTTTATAAGTCCAAATATATTTTTTGATACAATTGAACAAATCCATATAAAGGTACATGTATCCACTCGGAATATTAAAAATAAAGAAAAAAGTTCAAAACTTTACAAATTTAAGTACCCTTAGTAAAGCTGTACAATTTCAAGCTTTTATTTTTAATATATTATTAAAGAAACTTAAAAAAGCGTTCAAATTCTTAAACCCTCCACAAGTCAATAAGGAACGCATAAAGCGCATCAAAAATGATAAATAATGCACGAACATAAGTGAAGTAAGCACATTCACCCCTCAATTCAAAACGGAGGGTGGTTTGAGTACTTTAAACTTTTACTGTGCCGAAATGTCCCCAATCTATTTGGTAGGCACATTCGTTCTATACTTATAAACGATTAAATGGTATTTATTTTAGTCTTTTGGACCACAATAGTGTCAATTATTATAATAAAATCAGTTTTTTTATAAATGTATTTCTAACTCTTACGTAATATTCAAGCATTTTGACCGCTTACATACGTTCACGTATGTAAATCTCTCAAGATTGGACGGTCGCCAAGAAGCGCGGGTTCAAATCCCGCTACTTAAATTTTTTATACATTTCTAAAAAGTGTTCCTCTTTCCTTAGTGTGGAATTACAATTTAAAAATTATAAAAATATTAAACTATCAGACCACAATCGAGATTAGTTCTTCAGTTGGAGAATATTTTTAGATTGAGCAGTACTGAAATATAACGCCATACGTCTCATATTGCATATTTGTCGCAGATATACAATGTATGTGGGCAACGCCCTATCCATTGAATGCGCTTTCAAACTTGCCTTTTCACTTTCTTTTCTGAAGAAGTGGATATATTTTAGGTTTATTAGTCCAGTGCCGATTGCCATCTGAGGCACCATAGCCAACCAGTTACGGTTAGAAAACCTATGGGATGTGATGTTAGGAACCACGACGCAGGTGTTTTAAGTCTGCGTTAAGTGATGTCTGGTCACTACCGTCGGTGATTCGTAAGAAACACGGACGCGGGCAGGTGAGGTTGACAGTTGGGTCGGATGAGATGTTGATTCCGTTCTCCCCTTACCTTCCTTTCATAGATGTGGGGGACAATAAATAAGATTGTCTTAGTAAAGATTAATATCAATCTTTACTAAGATAAATATCGTCTCTTAATACGAGTATAGTAGATGTATAGTTTTAAGGGTTCATTCGAGTCCTGAAGGGTTTTGAACGATTTAATCAGTACTTTCATTTCCTTGAAAGAGAATCGAACCCACAACCTGTAGCGCTTATAACCGCACTTCGTGCCCCTGCTCCACGACCAACCTTTTTTATATTCCATAGGCAAAATAAAATAAGAATAGGAATGAATGCTGCTAAGAATGAATAAGAATATCAATTTGTGACGAACACAATAGATAATTTCTTCCCCTAGTATTGGGGCTCTAAACAAAAGTCAATTTCAATTATCCATCCTTACTTAACCTTTAGGGAATACGCGAGTATATTTATAATAATTACGCATTCCACTTCAATTATTATTTAACAGTTCAAGTGTAATATCAGACGTGTTATTCTGAACAAGTTTTGAGCTTTCGTGCAAAGTAGAATTTTGATACTAAGCTAATATTTAATACCATTGTAGTTGTTAAATAATAAATGTAACTGAATAGAATAAAGTAAAATATACTATTATTATATTAATGAAATAAATAGAGGCCCGTACTAACGCAGGTGGTCAAGCGTGTGAATCTAAACGCGATAGGTTATGGGTTCGATTCCCACTCGAGGAAATGAAATATTTAATACTTTTATTATTTCGCTCTGGTTTCGAGGCAAAGCACGTTATTGAATTCCGCCACTCAACACGCATCTCTTCAGAATTTGGAAAGTGAGGAGAGGAGTGGCTTAGCACTGTGCTATCTCTGCTACATGCGGGTTACAGCGTGAAGCTGACTATACAAAAGTACAACGTCAGCCTATACTTTACTTAGTTATATAAAAAATATGCCACAAAACTCAACAAACAAGACACGACATGTTATCTCAGTCTCTGTGACATCCAAAATGGTGAACACTCGAGTCCACTGTGATATATAATTGTAAAGTGACCCTCGGGTTTTAACGGATTACTGGGTACTGCTGTCATGGGCCCAAGAGGCCCCAAGAGTATTGAAACCTTCCCTTTTTCCTTTTCATAATATTTTCGAGGGGACGAGAAATGAGTTTTACGGTTTTCGTAGAACATTTGTGCTCGCATTAGCAGTTTAATTGATAATTTTGGGGATAGGGTGTGCCATGACCGAATTTGTGCGCTTCCAATTGCTTTATGTTTCCATGTTCTATTTTAATGGGGTAGCAAATTATTTGTGTTTATCGAGAAATAATTATTTTATTTTATATAGAAAATTATTTTTATTATTATTTGTGGCACTTATGGATTTGGGCCCCCCAAGGGTGCGACTGTAACGCGACGGTTGTGGGTTCGTTCACTCACACTCGAGGGAATGAAATAATTATTTATGAATATTTTTATTTCTTCGCTCTGGCCAAGATAAAAGCCCGGCGTTGAGTTCCGTCACTCAAAACGCTATGGCTCGAAAAATTCGGCGAAAATGTATACGGGCTATAGGTATTATACTGTTACAAGCACTTTGTAATAAAAGTTAATATGTAGTAAAAAACATAAATTCCATTTATCTTTCAGTAAACCTATAGAAGTACATATGACTAAGTTTAAATTTTATATAAACAAATACATATTTACATTTATTAGAGCAGAGAATATTTCTTGTTAATTTACAAAATATTTACTTTAAAATGAAAAGGTAAAATTACACAATGAGAACACTTATAAGCAAAACGGGCTTTCATTAATGTCATTAAGGATAAAACAGTTTTTCCATAAAAAAATCAGTTTAAGACATTTCGCTCCCCACTTTCCGCCGAAGTACGGAGGCATTGTGTCTTGAGTGGCGGAACTCAACACTGTCCTTTGCCTCAACACCAAAGCGAAAAAATGTAAATATTCAATATTTCATTTCATCTAGTAGGAATCGAACCCACACCCAGTTGTACTTACGGTCACATGTTTAAGCTACGACTGGCCTTATAAGTATAATAAAAAATAATTGAAAAATGTAACATTTAAAATATTATAAGCCTTTTTTACTCTAAATACTTGTCATTAATATATTTAATTAAGTCCTTTGAGAGGATCGTTCTTGCAAAAACCATTTTCTAAGAGTAATTTAAGTTTAGCATCAGCCACAAGTTCAAATTGCCTAATTGGGAATCGGGCAATAAACTAAGTCGTTAAACCGCAATTCTTAAGGAGTATGTCCAAAGTTTATACTGAAAAAAAGTCTGAAGCCATTCAAAGAGAGTTGTAAAAGGTCGTTTACGAAATGCTGTCCATTGAACCGTTACTTGTTTGTTTTTTCTATGGAAAAGACAAGGCAAACGAGCGTTCGGGTCACGTGATGGTAAGTGATCACCGCCGCCCACGACCCCGTGCAACACCAGAGGAGTTACAAGTGCGTTGCCGGCCGGCAACGGCAAGGTGGGTTGGGCGCCGGAGCCCGGCATTACCTGATGCGAAACGCAGTGGTATAAAGCCACTACTTCACGCCGGTTTTAAATGCCGGGAGTGGTAATGATCCGGTCGAGTCTGCCCATGCGTGTTGCTATTGCTGGCGACGTGACTCTGCTCCACGTACTTTAGTCGCCTCTTACGACACCACCTACTCCAGGATGATCCTATTCTAGGCCGGGATCACACGGCAAAAATCTTGTAATGTTAAAGCAATTACAACTGAAATCAAAGTATAATATAGAGAAAGCACAAACAAAAAATATGGGAAAGAATTGGATTTTATTCTTAACAACGTTTTTGGATATTTTTTTATTCAAGAGGATGAAAAATCATTGAAACTTTTAAGTTTAGTTTTCAAAGGTTGTATCGGTATTTATACTTTGTAGAAAACGTTTCTGAAAGTATCGAGATTTAAACTATCGGTTTCCAAGAAGCGCAGGTTCAAATTCGGCTATATATTCGAGAAGGAGGTTCAAGTGTAAAGTAGTGCTGTGCTCTGTTTAGCACTCCAAGTTATTGAAGCTAATTTAGCTTTGTCCTACAAATTATGACGAAATGGAATATAAACATCGACGATATCTGTTTTTTTTTGGAAGTAGAAAGAAGGGAAAAACGTGATTCGGAAAGGCAAACGGGATACTAAATCTTTGCACACAAACCAGTGCTTTTAATACGTTTACTTTCATAAGATTTTGTGAATTTCAAGGTGAGATTGCACCAGACAAGCTCCAATTTCAGCAACAAATTTCAGCCTGCACTGCTCCAGCTTAATACGCGAAAGCTTTTGTAAAGGGCATTTAAGAGTACTGTCATCAGTATATCAAATACAATATGAACAGTATAGGTGATAAAACTAAACGCTGAGGGACGTCAACTTGTTGAGCTTCGGTTTCTTCGCAATAAACATCAACAGATTTTGATCTTACGCCTATCGATAAAACTGGCGACTCAATTGTAGTGTTTCGCTAGTAGTCCACAAGACACTAGCTTAGAAAGAAATCCTGTGTCAAACCCGATTAAAAATAACAATTTAATAAATCAATGGCCATTAATAAAGAAAATGTATAGTATAGCTTCAGCTGTATCCCTGATATGCTGTATCACATATAAAGCAGGAAAAGTAATGTTAAGTCACTCCTTTTCCCAATATCCGAGATATTTTGCGTTGAGTGCAGGAACTCAACGTCGCGCTTTGTCTACTACACTACACTGCGCTGCACTGTCGTTACTGGAGAGATAAAGTAAAAATAATCTGGGGGCACGGCAGTGCCCCCGCCAAGTCGAGCAAAAAAAGCGGCACGGCCGTACCATCCTTTTCTCGAAGCAATTCAGGCCATTTTCGACCCCCTATAATTTCGCTGTGAATCAAACAAGAAGTCTGAATTTTCAGTAACTAATCAGGCATTATATAAACACGGTATATTTAAAATTTCAGTCAATTTGAACCAGTAGTTTAAGAATGACAACTTGTTAAAGTTTCTAAATTTTGTCACTCACTGACTGA
>DWQW01013355.1:0-10287 GCA_018249695.1 Heliconius erato demophoon | reverse complement strand
TCTCGCCTCATATGCGCCGCGAGCATATAATAAGGAAATAAATGCGTCTAATTTTGTAGCATTTAGCTCCCATTTAGTCCCCAACACCCTAAATGCTTCTTCTTCTGTACATTTTATAATATGACGTGTTATGTGCTGATCAATGATAAGACTAAATGCCGTCTTCATTTGTCCTTTCATTATATGTCGTTTAGCGTATCCTGTTGGTCCTGACATATCCCTAAAACATTTATGCACTGGTAACCGGCCAAGATTCGGTCTTCCGTCTATTTCTTCCCAGACTGTTCCATCAGCAGCAGTTTCGATGCGTTGATCCTCTAAATCTATTTCACTTTCGGATGACAATAAAACCCTCTTTTTTTTCTGCCCTGAACGCTTATTTATAATATTCTCCTCTTCACTATCGTTTTCTGATTCTAATTCACTAGAAAATAGTTCTTGGTCTATTTCCATGTTTTTTTCCATTACAAAAGTTTCTTGTTCATCATTTTCTGAAAATTCTTCTTCTATGTCCGTTATATTTTTTAGGTAATTTGTAATTTTCAAATGCTTTGACATTTTTAGGGTAAATATCTACAACAGATACTTTACCTTCTCTTCTTCAAATAAATATTGGTAAAAAAAGTGCATAAAAGCCTTTTTAGAAGTGCACTACTTGAGACTGTAATCAATACTATTGTTATCTACTCTTTTCAACTATAAGCGACTCTGAGATAACCGTAAAAAAATTATTTGGAAATAACTTTATAACAGTTTTTCCCGCCGGTCATATTGACCGACCGCGGTAGGTAGGTCACATAACAACTTTTTTTTGGAAAAAGAAAAAAATAACTTAAAGTAAAGAGTGAAGAAAATATTATATGCATATTCTAAGAATTCTCATATAGTTTGATAACAATATTATAACATTAAAAAATGTATAAATTGGATCTAAAGTTTGAAAACGGTCAATTTGACCGCTACTGGTAGGTTTAGTGTTAATATTTAAGCTATCTTTATAATAATAACCGGCTGTTAAGAAGTTTGGTTTTTTTTTTATTTCATTTCATTTGATAAAATGTTTATATTTGATTTATTCAAATATTTTTGTTTTCACAATCTGATTAGAAGACAACTTTCCAGGTTCCACAGTTCAAAATGTAATATTTCTTAATGGGCAGAAAGAATGAGTACAACGATCAACGGAGTAACTTATTATGATGTTACTTACCTCGAGAATAATAAAAAGAATAAAATGTACAAATATAAAATAAATCTTTAAAAATTAAAAAAAAAACCAAATAGTCAACAATAATAAATTAAGTATTTATGGTTTATGCATATCATAGATATTCCACAATATAATAATAATAATAGAAATTCTATGATGTCAAGTAATAGTGTAGTAAACCATTTTGTTTACCAAACCAAAAAAATATCTCCAAAACTTTATCATTTTTTGTTATATCTATCTAGTTATATATAGATAGAGAATCAAGTTTAAATTTACAAGACTGATGGAGCTGAAGAAAATGTAACTAAAAGATAAATAAGAAAGCAACACGATTGTAAGCAGACACTGCACTGATTCAAACGATACAGTTTCAAAGGAAAGTGCCCGGCTCGATGCTCACTTCATACGTGCGGACAGAAATAACACAGTTATAAAATTTGATGTGTTCAGTTTGAAGATACTGCCCAAGATGGAATAAAAGAAAACGAGAAGACAAATACTCCAGCTGCGAAGTGCATTGGCACTGCACTGACAGAATTATCCGATTATGTACGGTGGGGGGAATGGTTATTTCTGTACATTTCGCGAGAAATGGCATCGCTGTGAACATTCTTTAATCGATAAAAGTCGTGAAGCAAGATGCTAGTCGAGCGTACTTAAAATGCGGAACGAGTTAAATGCTTACGTAGTGTGAATGTATAAAAATAAATAGATTCTTACATTGTCTGTGTTACATGTTTTAAAGCTATATTTTGTGTATATTTTTAGATCAAAAGAAAAATATATACATGAGTAAATTTTATATGAGTACAATCAACGCTATATTAAAAAGCAGACGTTTCATATTTAAAATTATTTTAAATATAAAAATTATAAGCTGCAAATGAATGCCATATATGTAAACCACGCCATTTCTATAATAGAATATCTAATCTCATTGCACAAATTACTTTATATCTATACTGGCAACATAATTCAGATACAGTGGCATTCCGGCATTCTACGGCCGCCGTATCATAAATGTTTGTAATTACAATTATAAAGAAGACCCTCGTAATATATAATGCCACATTTATAAAAAGTTCTGTCTGAAACCCATCCAACTGGTAATGCTAAATCTGTTAAATCAATACTATATTTGGACTGGCCATATGCAACGTCAGACTCGGTCGGCTTCATGGAAACACAATACACAAGTGAAAAAGTTCATACTTATGGTAAGAACGCCACGTCACGTCACTCTTTACATACGGCAGGGTAAATAAAATAAGGGGAGGACGACGTAAGCGAAGCGTATCTCATTTCTTACCACCTCTCGTCAACGTAGACCGTAGTATATACGTCTATAACGTATATTTTAAATGCAAAAAGACCGCAACTCGCAAATCGCGGAAGAATGCACATCGTCTCGCCTACTCTACACATTTTTACACGGCAAGCACTTTATGTTATGTTTTAAATTCCAATTTTTTTTTTCAATTACGATTATCATCAAGAAACTAATTATTTCAGTATAAAAATATATAGTGAAAGGATATTATCATAAACTAGAAACCACCAATTCATTAAAAGAAAACAGACCGTGTACCAGTTTGACGATGTCATGGATTAGAATCGAATACTAGTTGGTCTCATGTGTCTGTCAAACTACTTGCGTGAGAAAATATCTGAGAAAATTTTCCAATTAGTGAAATGTTTACAATATACGATAGCTAGAAATGGATAAATTCATAGATATGATACAGGAACAAGTTGTTTACAATTTCTATTTTAAAGAAACCTACAAGTATGAAAATAAAATGTACTTTATTATATTTTATTATAAGTTTGTTGTATATTTCAATTCAGGTAATGATATAAGAGTGGGAGTAACGCACACGCTGAAAATGAATCAACGAGGGTAATGCCACGGGTCAGGAGGATAGCGAGCGTGGGCAGACTCGGAATAGGAACCAGTTTGGGTCATGCAACTCGTGCAATTCTATTTATATCCAAGTTCTGCATTCGGCCCACATAAAATAGATTCCTTAAGGTGTAAAATTATTGTCTGGAAATTAATAATTAAAAAGCAACAAAAATATAATTGTAGCTTACTGTAATCTGTGAATAATATTAAAAATATGTAAACTTTTTATTATGCTTTGATAATAAACGTAATGTTATAAAAAACAATAATCAATTTAATTTTAATGAACTAGTTAGTGCTGGATAATGATATAAAAATAAAGTAATTTTCAAGCGTTTGCAAGCATATTAAGGTGTCAAAAAGAATATCTCTTTTTTTTGCTTACCCTATGACTACCCTACGACTGGTTTACACTAAAATGTTGCGTGTAGGAGAACTTAAACTATTCACATTAAACTTAGTACTTTGATAATAGTCCAAATGCATTCCTATTTTCTGAATATCCCCAAGGAACCTGTATGCCAAATTTTTACTTTCTACGGCCAGAAGTTTTATCTCTCGGTTGTCTGTTTCAGTATTGGAATAGTTTTATATATGTAATATATAGTTAGATTCAGTACTATTCAATTGTAAAAATAATATAATCTAAAGTCGCAATAGTAAATATCGCTGGAAGGGAATATAAAATCGAATGTTTATATAAAATATATAAATGTGTAACCATTAAAGGTTAAATTGTTCAATTTCCTAAATCAGAATATAGTACAAGTTAAATCTATAATAGCATCGCAATGCCATTTAGTACTCTTGAGAATCCTTTCACGGGAGACGAACAGCCATGACTACATGACATTTGAAACCTATTTTATTTAAATTTTAAGTGAAGAAGATCTAACTTAAATCATAAAATACCATAATTAACAGCAACGTAACGTAATAGAACAGGATAATTAAATGGATTTATGTTTTGTAAATATTTTTCAGTTACCTGAAGTAAAAACAACAATATAAATTTGCAGATAAGAAATTGAGCGCAAAATGTGTAATGAAGTAGTATTGTATAAAAAAAATATCACATAATTAACAAACCAGTTCGGTCAAAGTGAATATGTGAATCATAAATTTTTTTTTGTCTTTTAAATCCTCCTTTTTTCTGTTACAGAGACTTTACTATAGTAAGTTTAGATAGTAAAAAATTTGGAATAAATCAAATTTAGAAGAGAAAAGTTCTATATATTTCCCAGATACCCTTCAAATTTTAGTATGCCAGTACCTCAGCGATTAAACATAATTGTAACCGTTAAGATGAGTCACGCTTAACGATGCACCCAAACATATTTGCCTTATAATATTGCTTTACTTTTTCTTATACCAACGAGTGACTTTTAAATGGAAATTGGTCGACTGTGACGACTAGACTTCCAACTTCTTTAAGCGTACACATATATATTAATTAATAAATAAATACCTTTAAAAGTTATGTGCATTAGAAACACTTGTTTTTAGGGTTCCGTACCTTTTAAGGAACCTATATAAGATCACTATGTTGTCCGTCCGTCTGTCGGTCTGTCTGTATGTATGTCTGTCTGTCAAGAGCCTTTATCTCACGGACGTTTGGAGATATCGAGTCGAAATTTAAACCATATACTCAAATCTACGATCACGTGATTTCCTGAAAAAAAAAACATTTTCTACATTCACTTACAAAATATATATGGCCGCTTGTATCGCAATAAAACGTGTATTTCAGCTTCACTCCGTTCCCCACTTTCTGCCGAATTCTGGAGGCATTGCGTGTTAAGTGGCAGAATAAATCGGTTTTACAGTCTTACTTTGTGCCGCTGCGCCGCGACCGGCCTCACATGTATTTCAATACTATAAAGTGACTCAAATTTAATAGGTTACCGAGAATTATTAAATTTGGCAGCTAGCATGTACAGGTAGTACGTTAAGAAAAAAGTCTGAAAACTATACATTTATGGCTCTGGCTAAGCTAAAGTTGAATTTCAGAAAAAGCTCAAACCCTCCAATTCTTGTACGGAATCCTCAGTGGGCGAGCCTGACACGCGCTTGTCCGATTCTTATTTTATTACGAAAATTATTATAATATTTATACAGAATTAAGCATTTTTGAAAGTAGCAAAACCAATGGCTTAAAATTAACAACATAAGGAGTCACGTACTCGCAGGTGACATCAGCATGGGTAATTAACAGGCAAGCGTACGCCACAGGCTTGGTCGAATGCTCAAAGCAGAAGCCCGCAGGAAATCGCCGCTTACATCATCCACGTACGTGTCCTAGCATGCCTATTGTTTATAGTGGCCTTATTGGTCAAATAGAAAGAGACAAACACATTTAAATTAATTTATGGTAGTACAAAGTACCTAGAGCTCTCTAAAAGTATTTTGCAACCACTAAAAAAAATTATAATACTTTAAAAGTCTAAAAATATTTACGTACATAATAATAACGTTTACTAATTAAATTTATTAGACGTCGATGCTTTTAATTTTTAAATCACAAAATAACCTATTACTATTTTTAAGCATCTGTTTCGTTCACAAGTAAGGATTCTATTTTTGATGGGATGAAATTTCACAAACGCCATAGGATTTTCAATTAAAATAACATTTGTAATATAAATAGAAAATACTCCGAAAACTGTTTTTTGTCAATCACGTCTTAGGTCTAGTTTCCAATGACAGTTCTGTCAATTTGGCGGAAGCATTCTATAAATCAATAACAGTCGAAGCGAAGTCTCTGCGTCGTTAACTAATGCGTTGATGTAAATAGTATTCTCCCGTTAAGCAATGTGTCTGTGTCATTAATCTTGTCAATACCTTGTTTTTCTGATATCACTTGTGTATTTTATAATTAAATTACACCTTCAAAGTGAAACAGGACGTAGAGTTTAAATTATAAGTTGCGCATATTTCACATATCTACTAACCTACGCATAAAGTAAAGCTATAGCAAACTGCTATAGCTTTACTTTATACGTAGCATTAAAGAGATTAAATTTAACTCTCCAAAATCGGTGGTACGTTTCTTTAAATAAGGCAGTTTATAAATAGGATCGTGACGGGAAAGAATGAAGATTTTAAGTGTAATGTAGTTTGAAGGAGGAGAGGAGTAAAATATCACATGACACACGACAAGCCACTAATTTAAGCCCCCTGTCCGAGGCCGAAGTGGCAGTGTAAATCAAGCCACACCCGAGCACGAAGAGCAAATAGTTATGAGTATGAGTGAGCACGTCCAACATGCAATCTGGACTATGAATAAATTTGAAACATCAAAATATAGTAGTACGACTGATACTATTTATTTATAGCTTTTATATCAATTTATACAGAAAATTATATACCTTTCATTGCATCTATATTAAAATTTATAGAGGGCACTGATAAAAACGAAAAAACATTTAATTTAAAGGAAGAAGTTACTAAAAATTTAATAAGTACTAAGGATTTAGTATATTTTTAAAACAAATTTATTAGGAGAATGTGCAACAGCCAACAGGAGAAGATAAATGAAAAGGCGTACCGGCTTAGGGTCGTCAAAAGTAACGAGTAACAACTACGGGCACGTGTACCTATTTTTAACAGCACTTACCGTCTCTCTTGTTTAAATGAAGCTTTCAACTTCCGAGCTTTAAAACAATCCACACCTTTAAGGTTCCGCCTTCTTTAAATAAAATTTTTAAACAGATATACGAAATGGAGTATGTAGCATAAGACTCAAATTAAGTAAATTGCGTTGTTCGATAGAGCGATGAACTCATAGACAAAACGTTCTAGCACGTTCTGGCCTCTGATTTTAGTCATTATAAACAGATATTACAAAAAAGTTCTGATTAAAATAATAAAGTTTTAAATTTGAGAGTTTTAGTATTATTTTATTACATGCATCTAAGATGTACTGGTGAGTACATTCGCATTGACTCGACCGCAGACTGTTAGCCACAAGTTTAGACTCATTTCTCTCTGCAAGAAAGAGAAAATAAACGACTAAGAAATAAAGGACGCAAAACAACGACCACATCCACGACCAACAACCCAAACATAAAACTACAACGTGTTTCAGATTGACTTAATATTTAACAGAATAGAAAAGTCATGTCTGCTTTGATAAATCTTTAGTATAAAGCACGGGATGCAGCGGGGTGCGCAAATTTTAATACGCTTTCAATAGTTATATATTTTTAGTTTACAAATGCGGGGGCAGCAATTAAAATTTCTGTGATCTACTTCAACATACCAGAGTAGAGTCGTTCAGTGAGACCACTTGACTTCGCGACAGCTCCGTTAGCAAAGCAGAAAACCAATTAATGTAAAACGGCAGCGCTCACAGTTACTTGCTACTTTTATAAACGTAGTCACTGTAGAAAGCTCGTTCTCATTGTCCAAGATATATGAGATTATATATTATATATATATAAGATAAGACTGCAAATTTAAAATAAAAAAAATTAAATCCATCAATATACTGTGTATTTCTTAAGACTAAACAAAAGTTGAGTACCTAAAGTATTTTTTTTCAAAAGGGTTCTTGTTAAGAACTATATTTTTAGTTTCATAGTGTATTGTAATAAACGCACAGTGGATATTCAATATTTCACAGGAAATTAATGAAATTATAAAAATTGACAATTTTAATATATCATAATACGAATTTACAGTAAAATAAATGAAGCCGTAGGTGGAACTTTGATACAATACGAAATCTTAGGGGACACGTTATAGTGTACCTAAATATTCGTTTGCCACCCCTCTTAAGGGTAGGAGACGTGAACGAAATACGAAATATCCTATATTCTAATATAAAAACTGCCATATTATGTTTATGCTGTTACATTAAGTAGAAAAGAGTATATTTATCACTCTATTTACAGTGGCTATAATATATGTATATATACAAATTGTAAAATTTATTTTGATTATTCATTACGTTTGTTCAAATCTCGACGAAAGATATGTAAAAATAGTGAAAACGTTTCAAAATGAAAGCGTCTTAATTATAAGTACACGTTATTGTGTATGAATATGGTATTTAACGTGCTGTGTGGATGTGGGCCGTGGATGAGCTCGCGTGACGCTGGAAAGCCAAGCGAGCGTGCATTTAGCGGACCCTCATATAAAAATATAGAAACTATAATAGCTCTTTGTCTTGGCCACATAGAGATTAAAGTGCAACAGTAATATTTCCATTTATCCGAGCGCCGCTCTTTCGTACGCGCGCGCTTACACCACTACTTGCGGACATTGGAGAAATTTAAATGGACGCGATAATGGTACTGCTATTAAAAATCTATCTAGATCTTAATAAATTTAAACTGTGTTCATTGATATTTCCATAAAGTGATTTAGTCACGGATAAAGTGGAAATATACATTACCTAGACAAAAGGTTTCATTTGGATCAAAACAAGAAATTTAACAAGAAATATAATGTAATGCATTATTGCATTTATATATATGATTTGCATTCGTACAGATGATAATTTAAATATATGCATGCTTTTATGTTTAATCAGGCCCGGTAAGAGCGAGTTAATACTGTCGGCGTTACGCATATTCGATTCCGTCCCTTGCGAGTTGATTAATTTAAAGAAAAAATAAGGAAGAATAAATTGAACACACGAAAAATTGTGGTTGGCCGATGGTTAAGTACCAATTTAATGATTGTGGGTCAACGGGAACGTGACATATAAAACTCGAAAACTTAGGTTTGCGGGCGTATGTATGTACTCTTTTTATATCAAATTAACTACAGGCATAAGTTTCTAATATTTTATTTCTATATATTATAAATTTCACTTTTAATCAAATTTCATAATAGTAGATCTACGAGAAGTACCCTATAGGTTTATGATTATTACTAAAATCAGCAAAAATTATTAACGTTCGTATGTTTTTAATTTGTTGACTTAGAAGCTCATTTTTTTTCTCCCACTAGAATTATTTTCAGACCGTAGACTGGGACAATTGATATTAATTTCAGCTTGACATGTCCGCGTTATCTTGCGTTATCATACGGAGAAAAAACAAACTAAGAGTGGTAGTAGTAGTTTTCTCTTTTAAAGTATGTATTCCAAAAAAATCATATATGTACCAACATAAAGTACGCAGAACGCTGTATAAAAATTGTAGACAGTTCTGTTGAATTTTAAAGCAATACTAAATTTAACTAGAGAATAAATCGAAAACCGAATATGAAATATCTCGGCCAAAATTAAATAAAGAGAATTTCAAAAAATATCTTTGACAATCAGTTATTACCTCACGAAAATTTGACTCTGAAAAGACATTGAAATAAGCAGCAATAATATATGAGCACAGGTAAGTTCATAAAGTCTGCTTTTACAGCGATAAATTACATTCAGTATATTTCAGGCAGGTTGCCCCAGGTCGCTGAGCCATAGAGCTCATAACATAAGTTATTCATGATATTAGAACAAGGCGCAGCGCAATGGTCGTCGGGCGCTTAGGGCTAGAAGGGTCGACGCCCCTGACAACGTGACGTCACCCGCCCTACAGCTGGCTATGACGTCATACCGCCGCCATAACAAATACATACAACTAAGAATAAAAATATAGAAGCCAATCTCATATCAATCTAAGCAATATGTTTACCATATGTCCCAACTTCCAACATACCCTTGAACATTAACAGATGGTTGCAGGGACTTCTTTCATATAATAAATACATAAATATTTTTTTTAACTTCACGGTGTATCACGCAAATAGCAGGGTAAGCAGAGGGAACCTGAGAACGTAGTGTTAAGAGACTTCGTTGCCATTAAGACACTTTCATTCCCGAAATTTTAATAATTCCTCTGAATTCTAAGGGCATTGCATGTTAAGTGACAGGACACAACGCAGCGCTTTTCCTCGTTACCAAGGCGAGAATCGAACACACAACTTGTCTCGTTTACAGTCACGAGTAGCTTCAAAAAGATAAATTAAAAAATTTCACACCCCTCCGTTTTTTTTTTTCAATTTATAATATAAAAGTAAGTGTCGAGCTGCCTTCTCTTAATTAACCCTTATCGTGGCAAAAAAAATTTTTTTAAGAAAAGCAAAAAAAAAGTATATTGGTAGCTTCTTTGGGCTATAAAGAACCTCAAAAAAATAAATAAAAAAATCATGATATGAAAATTTTGGA
>DWQW01013354.1:0-10287 GCA_018249695.1 Heliconius erato demophoon | reverse complement strand
TGGGAGAGTTGGGAGAGTTGGGAGAGTTGGGAGAGTTGGGAGAGTTGGGAGAGTTGGGAGAGTTGGGAGAGTTCGGAGAGTTCGGAGAGTTCGGAGAGTTCGGAGAGTTCGGAGAGTTCGGAGAGTTGGGAGAGTTCGGAGAGTTCGGAGAGTTGGGAGAGTTGGGAGAGTTGGGAGTGTTGGGAGTGTTCGGAGTGTTCGGAGTGTTCGGAGTGTTGGGAGAGTTCGGAGAGAACACACACACAGAATTGACTTTTCTATCCTTTTATTATATATAGAGATTACATCACTGTACATATTAAATATGTGTAAATAATAATTTTATAATATATAGAGATAGAGATAAGACAATGTTTTATTCTATCACTAATATAGACGGCAGATTTCTTATGATTTATATATAATCTATTTATTTATAATCTATAGAGAAACTACACACTCTTTTTATGCTTTCACAATAATACATATATTTTGAGATGTCCCTCTGCACTACGATGGCGGCTCTGTTCTTGCACATTTTCCTTTTGATGTCTTCTATAAAATTTTAGTAAATTACTTTGCTCTATTGTCAATAACTTCCACAGCGTACGCGATATAAGGTTATTTTGGTATTTTTTTATACGTTAATCGCCTAATTGTAAAAGAATTTTCCAAATCGGCCCCGCAGTTTCAGGGCCTATTCAATTCAAATAAAGAAACAAAACACCTAATCGGTTGTCTTCATAATGTTAGTGATATCGATGCAACTTTCCCCCCACTCTGCAGAGTTAATTACTCGCTATGGTGCGCGAGGCTACACTTCGCATTTTTTTATTATTTCATGATTTTCTTTAGAGTGATATTTTTAAATTCGTTATATATTTTGAATGGATTGTCCGATTTTGTTAATGTAAAAAGTACTTTACACATATTGAAATTATCTTTAATAAAATATCATTTAATAGAATAAGGATTAATGCAGAGGTATGAATAAAATGGTTTGATTATTGCCGGCACTTTCATCAACTTATAAAATATAAAAATGTAGTTATATTGTCATAACTATAGTAGTTGGACATATGGTATCGCGGACTTTTTTATAGATATTGATGCGTTCTATAATACTGTAAAACATTATTTTGTTCTATCATCAATAGTTTTCGCAGCGCACGCGATGATAAAATTTTTTAGATCAATTTCTTCACGCACGCACGCACGCACACACACACACACACATCATAAACATTTATATATGAGTCAGTCGTATCAGTTTTGTCTGACTTTACTTAATGGTTTTTAATTCAAATATCCTAGTAATAGATTCAATACATAGTTATGTATGTATGTCTAAAGTAAATTAAAAAAAATAAACGGAGTTGCTATATTGCACCTTTCTTCAATTGCGTAGATATTTCAAGAATTGTTGAGTTGATTCTGATGAAACTTAGACTGTTTCCTAAGATGGAATATAGCTGATTTAAATCCAAAAAGTTTACCGTAATATGATATTTAGTCTCCGAGAAATTTGTCGATTGACAAACAAACATACATATAATAAGCAACACATACGTATACGACACGTAAAACAAGCACTTAGAAGCCTAAATAAATCATCAACTACCCCAATATTTCAACTGCGTTATAGTACACTCTTTTTTTTAAATTCATTTATTATTAAAAATGCTAGAAGAGTTTTTGAATTAGGTATATTTATAAAAGGCCATTATGGCGCAGTGGGGCACCGTTTGGCTGTAAACGAAATGAACCAATGGTCCCTAGGTAAAGTTTCGAAAGTGAAAAATCGCATTTGCAATTTTTCATTTGTGACCTAGGGACCGTCAAAATGTAGGTTCAAGCTCTAATCGTTAAGTTCCGCCACTCAACAATCAATGTCTCGATTTCGAATGAAACACCAATAACACTTAGTCTACCTTGATATGCGAAATAACATGAAGCTGAAAAAATTACATCTAATACTTATTAAAAAATGTATAAAAATTTGAAAGTAGCAGGATTTTTTATACGTTTTCTTAATGAGTATTTTTCTTTCTTAAGTGCGGAATAACACTTTAAACATGTTAAAAAGGTTATATTTATTTTTTACGTATTTTAAATCTCTATACAAAATATTTTGTTACATATAGTTTCGTGTAGAATTTAAATTAAAATGAATATACATAATATATATTAAAATACTAGATTTATTTGCCGTTATATATTTTCATTAAACTCTTCCCTTACTGATTGACTGATAGAAACCGCACAGACGAAATTAAGAAACTTAGAAAAATAAAGATTCACGCACATAGCAGGGTAGGCAAAGGGAATCTAGTGTGAAGACACTCCGTTCTCCACTTTCTGCCGAATTCTGGAGGCATTGCGTGTTAAGTGGCAGAACTCAACGCCGCGCTTAACTTCGACCCCAGAGCGAAGAAATGGAAATATAAATTTAAGTAAATATTTCATCTTCTCGAGTGGGGATCGCACCCACAACCAGTCAGTTTTTACAGTCACACCTCGTGCCGCTGTGCCACGACTGGCCTCAAATAATAGGCTCTTTATTTTTATAAACATTCTTACTTACTTACTTACCTTATTTTACGCTTTATCCCTAGTCAGAGGGAACGGAGCGCAAAACGCTATGGTCTCTACATAACTCTGTCGCCTCGTCCACTGTCATCAACCTCTTAGTACATGCCCTCAGAGAGGTCCTCATGTCCTCATATAAATATTCTTACTTAATAATTACTAGAGATCACAAAATAGTAAGAACTTTTCGGTAATATTTTTTTAATGTTAATAATATCTATGAAACATATTGCTTGGAAGGTTATAACCAAAAATGATATTATTTTACTTACTCTAGAATGTGTAAACTTAAATAAAAAATAACGCTTTATAGTTTCTTATTAACATTTTAAAAAATCTACTTGATTCTTCACTTTAGACTTATGAATACAATAACAAAACTTTGTTCAGCCTTTCAATTATCACATAGTAGTTTTGAGCTACTATGTACTTTACAAATTAATTTTCTACAATTATTGTACTTTATAGCAATTTTTCTATTTTTTTTCTATGACATAAGTAACAGGGTCTTCTTTTCAAGATGTTTTGTAAAATAAGTATTTAAAATTTTACTGTCGCTACATTCGTCTACTGATCTGAGTCCAATCACTGATTCGGAATCAGAATATTTGTTAACGATCTCTTCTATTGTTTTATCACTTGCAGACCGCGATATCTTGATAAAATAGTTGTAAAAAAAGAAACAAATAAAAAATATAATGTCAAAAAATTAACGTAACTGGTATTGAGGGGGCCGCGCAGACCCCAACTTGTGCATACCTGGGTCCTGGTAAGTGATGCAGGGCTCAACGCCCAGCACCCGAATAGCGACGTAATGAGAACACTTAAAATAGCGGCTACCCACGATGCTTAGCTTGTAAGAAAATATATAAAATATCACGCGTGGAGGCCCCCACCATACCAGTGAAGGGTTAACTTAAATTCTGAAACTATATAAATAATATAAAAATCGTATCGTAAAAATAATAAATGATTTATTTTTATATTTATGATTTATGAAATACTACAGAGAGACATGAGAATAGCAAAATACATTTACAATAAAATGAAATCTAATCTATGAAATGAAATTGAAAAGCTAGATATCAACCACTTTTCTGAATTAACGATTGCCATTCGTCCACTTCCAGTAATAAATAGCTACTTGATCTATTATTTACATTTGATTCACTCCAGAATTCTATTTACTTTGAATTTTTGCTTGTGTTAGTCTTATATTGTTATTGGCTATTGGCTACAAATGGAAGTTAGTTAGGTTGAATTTCATATATATTTTTTAACCGATTACGGCAAAGAAAAAGGAGGGTTTTGTTTTTGGTGTACAAACCATCACATCTGTCCATTAAACATATCTCTATTAGTATGACGTATAAAAATACGTCAAAATATAATACGTGTAAGTAAATTAAAAAAATGATTATATAGTAGTCGGTCAATTTTTATTAATTTGGGCCTAATAATCTCACTGAAGACTATATTCTTTTTTAAACATTTTTTAAAGTGTTATACCACACTTAGGAAAGAAAAATATTTATTTAGACTATATTCTTGTTTCGTACTTTTTACACTGTTTTTTAGTAGTTAGAAAATTTTTATGGAAAATTTATATTCGCCGTTATCGTACGTTCCATTATTTCATATTGGACTTTCTTAAGAATGATATCTCTGGAGATGATAGTTATTATATATCTTGTTATATCTTGTTTTTTGGTCTTTTTTAATTAGCAGAAAGAAAATAAAAACTGGGGAACGGAGTGCGTTAACACTAGGTTCCCTCTGGCTACCCTGATGTGTGTAAAATGAACATTGAAAGCAACAAATTCAACAGAGAAGACTTTAAATTGTTGCCTTCGTTCAATATTAACATAATATAAAATCAAAGCTTGCGCTATCTCGTTAATTATTTCAAATACTTATGTTATTCGGTTTCGTCGTTTCTCTTAATTTAACGGACACAAATTAATTTCGTTGTATCATAACAGAGTTTTGTTTAAAATAAAGTAAGCTAATAGCTAGCAACACCTTAATTATCGTAGCATCTTATTTATTTATTTGAGTGTGTTGTGATACGGTTGTAGTTCTCACTCGGGAGAATTAATTATTTAATATTTTCATTTCCTTACTCTGGTAAAATGGCAAATCTAGGCGTTGATTCTCACAATTCAACACGCAATTTTTATACAATAAAAAACGCTCTTAAAAAGAAACATTAAATTTTGACAATTTTACGGACTTACAGGAAATTGCATTTTTCGGTCACTTGATATCCAATAGAAATGTATGATCCTTTAAAATATAACTTATCATAGACGAAGAAAAGGATGTTTCATTTTGCTTCTTTAACCTTATAACATTCTAGAGAGTCTTATCATATAAATTACTTTAGAAAACTGCGACGTAATTTAAAATTTCTCTGTGGAATAACTGCACTATGAAATCCTTATGAAGACAATTATTTTATATACCGTGCTTATTCTAACAACATTTTCCTTAATATAGGTTCGATTAAGACAATATGAGGCTTAGATGATAAAGTTACACTTTAAAAATATATACCTATTCACTTCCCACAGATATACAAATAGCTTTTTCAAATTACGGAATTAATGTGATTTTCAGTAATACACAAAGTGATTTGCATATTACATTGACAAAGGCCAGAAAGAACGTGTTATGGAAGGTCCGAAATATTATATGACGAATGAAATATCTTAAATTAAAAAGTAAATTATATATAAATTTTGAAGTTTAAACCCAAAATCATCGCGGTCAATATTTCTAGAAACCACAAAGGTGTTATAAACAATTCACAAAGCAAATATTAAAAGCCTCGCCCCGCAGCAGACGCGAGCCTAAACACGTAAATAATTAAAAAATGAGGAACGCGCTTTAAATTTCAGCCTGAATGTTTAAAAGGTAAATATTTTCTTTTTGTGTTACATTAACTTTGTAATATTTTTGGTAAAAAGACTAATTCTTTCCTGCAAGAATTTAATAATAATACCCGTTTTTCTTTGATACTTATCAAAACTAAAATACACTAAAACTTTCCAAATATCTGTACTATATCTCGTAAAACATTTACAACAATTAGTTCCTCCACTTAACAAAAGCTGCGAAAAGTATGGAACAGAGTGCCTTAACACTAGTTTCTCTCTGTCTCCGCTGCTATATACAAGATACAGCGTGAAGCTGAAAAGAAATAAATTATGACAAAATATTTCCTATAACACAGCTAGTAAAATTACTATATCTACTTATTATAAATGTTTGAGTCACGAATAAAATTTATGCGGTTTACGGACCTAATGCGGTATCAATAAGAGTAACACAAAAGTGGTTCAAGCGTTTCAAGTCTGGAAATTTTAGTGTGAAAGTTAAGGTTCACTCTGGGCGCTTTGTCAAAATAAGTGATGAAAAATGGGTGACTGATGACACGATAAGACTGTGCGAAAAAGCATAGACAGGCAAACAGAAGTAGGATTGGAAAGGAATCGTCCACTGTGAGCTTTTGCCAACCGGTAAAATTATCGATTCTGACCTCTACTATCAGCAATTGATGAGAAAAAAAAAACCACCCGGAGTTGGTGAATAGGAAGAGCGTGGAGTTCACATGCGCACTCATCTATAGCCACGCAGCAAAAATTGAGAGAGCTTGGCTGGGATGTGTTGATGCATCCTCCGTATATAGCTCTTGCTAATCTTGCTCCATCAGATTTCCACCTGAACACTACTTTTACTCTTGCCCCCACCTTATACATTATATAAACATCTGTTTTTATTCTCTCTCTTTATAGAATTCTAAAAGACGTGTGAGCTGAACGCTTATAATTATCAGTCTGACGGCGAATTTTGCTCATATTTATCAAACACCGGCCAGTGTGCTTTGTTGAAATTCAACTTCGGATAATATTTGATTCTAAACACAAATCCCTGGATGTAATTTGAGTTACACTATAGAGTTAAACTTTATTAACTATCTTACAGTTCGTAGCTCGTTTGTTCGTTCGTAAGAACTATCTATACTATAATTGATCTGATCATTCTAAATATTGGCGTTCAGTTTAAAAGCCTATTATTTTACTCCACATTTCGACTTCAATATGTAAAGGTAAGTCAAATGCATATTACATATACAAAAAATTGGACGTGTGATTAGTAAATTAATTTTCCTCCTAAGAGCCGTCCAGAGACGACAGGTTAAAAGCTTTCCTTTGTTCTGCCTAGATAATGTAGAATCTCGGACACGCTTCCCATTAATATTCATGAAAGGCTTAAAATAACTGCAAAACACATTTTTATCATAAAAGTTATAAGTATTTTAAAGTTTATGTTAAAATAGTTACTAAAACTCAAATATTAGTTTGCATCTTTTTTTCATTTTTTTTATTTCTACTAGCTTTTAGATTTTGTGGAAGTGGGAGAAAGATGTACTGTGAAGCAAAACCTAACATTGCACTTTGCATTTCTATAGCATATCATTGAATATAAATCAATCGTTTAATCAGTGTTGAGTTCCGCCACTCAGCGGAATGTCTTATTACTAGGTTCTCTATCCTATCCTACGTCTATGTAGGATAAAGCACTAAGTTGAGAACAAACAGCCAGCGAGATAGTCAATCCATCAACCCATATCTTTTTATCTCATTATTTTTTTTTATTTTTAGCCTATTTTTATATTATAATTTTGAAAGAGAATTGCAACCTACACTTATATCTTGAATTTGGCAAGGAACTAAAATATAATATCAACGCGATTAGCGATGAAGAGAAATGACCTGCAAGTGTACTTAGGCGGAAAACTAAAGGCAATTTGTCAGACAGTTACAGATTTGCTTTATTTTCTTTTCCTTTTACTATTTTACATTACCAAGCGCTTCGGTATTTGATATTTGTAATATTTATATCTAAATTTTGATTTGTTTAGCCCTTAGCATAATAAATTTTACAAAACGTTTTTTTATCTTATAAATGATTAAATTTAAAAAATAAAATGTAAATAATTTTCAGCCAAATTCTGCAGACATTACGCGCTGAGTGACTCAACGCTGCGTTTTGTCTCGTTACTCGAGTGCAGAACGAGCAAATGCTAAATATTCCATTTTCTCGAGCAGGAATCGAAGCTGTCGCGTTCATGAATGGTCTCAATTTTTTATACCTATTGTATATATTAAAAACATAAACTTTTGATAAATGGAAGCCCCATTCCTTGTGTTATTTCACATTTCTATTCATAGCCTCAGTCGTTTTCTATTCTCTCATTAAAAAATTGTGAGACCTATCCCGTAGCGATTCCTACACCATTTTGTGCTACGACTTAAAAACGACTCAACTATATAGAAAATCTGTAGTTTCTATTTTCTAAATCTCACTATTTTCTAAGTCTCTTCTATTTTCTAAGTTCCATAGATCACGTCTAGATCTCTATCATCCATCCCATGTAGTACGCATTCATCTCGTCCGTGTCCGTGACGTTGCTATTTCTAGCTCTTTCCTTTGTTTAGTGTCTTGCAATGAACATATTACATAATACATTAAAAAAATATAAAAGATAAAGTATATTAATAGTATTTAATTAATTTATTGACATATTTAACTTGTTTGCTAATATGCCATTACGTCATTGTTGAATCAAATCGGTGATATAGTTTTCGTAACAGAAACTCTATAAAAAGTGTTCTCATATAGGATATAATTATGATTTTCTTTATAAATATATTTTTTTATTATAATCAACCAATATCATAAATTCAATATATATTTTTTTACAAAAATATATTTCCTGCATTATTTTCAGCATCACGTCTAATATAAGTTATGAAGATTTAATAAAGCGAGCTCAGAAACGTTTAAGTTTACATAAAAGGAGCATCTCGTATTTTTTTATTTATGACTGGTTTCGCAAAAGTCAAGGAAAGTTTGGCTTTCATTTATGATAGTAAACTTGAGACTTTTCATACTATATTTTTAGATGTAGTTATATTTTTTTTGCTTTTTTTTTTCAGCTTCACGCTGTATCCCGCGCATAGTAGAGTGGGCAGAGGGAATATAGTGTTAAGACATTCCGCATCCCATTTACCGCAATATTTTCGAGGAAAAAAAATTTCGAGCAGAAATTCAACGCCGCGTTTTGTCTTGGCACCAAAGCGAAGAAATAAAAATATTCAAAAATAATAGTTCATTTTCTCATGTGGTAATCGGTCCCACAACAGTCACGTTACAGTCACACGCTCGGCCTCTGCGCCAAAAAAAAATAATGCGAATAAATATGTTTTATATTTCGCTTTTTTTAATTTTCTTTTAAATTTCGCTGTTGTTATAGTTGTAAAATACCTTAGGGAAGTACTATTAATTTACTACTTTAATCACGCCTATGGCAGAACAAAGTCTTAACTTACTTTAAAAATATATATTTTAAATGTATTTTTATTATATTTCATTTATTTCAGAAGCTCCAACCATAACACTTTTTGGTTTAAAAAAAAAATGAGGATAGAAATGTACTTTAGACGTTAGAAATTTATTTAGATTGCAAAACGTTCTCGACTATTCTTTTTGTTAAGTTTATTTTCTTTTGTTACGGATAGATATTTGCTCTTTTTGTTTACAAATTAAATAAAAACTAATTAACAAAGAATTAATATTTCATAAACAACTGATTTTTTATTTTTTTTTATCTAACCCACAAAAAACGATATACAACAGAAGCACATTTTTTTGTATTAGCGTATTATTGATTTCATAAATAATCCAATAAAACTCTATAAATAGAATTAATATATAAATATATTTCATTTATAATGCTCATTATATTATATGTAATATTTTATTACTTTTTATAAATCAATTATTTTTTATAAAAGTTTAATGTAAATGTTGAATTCACATGAAATAGAAACTCGTCTATAAAGTGCTTGCGTAAAGTAATGGGATCAATAATTTAGCAGCACTAATTGAATTTATCATTGAAATGTAAATACAGAGTAGAGTACGCACTCTGTTACTAATTTTATTAATTATTTATTCGCTATGAGTAAGGCTGGAGCAAATTACATTTTATTTATTTTTTTAAACTTTTACGTTTTTCTTAACTAACGCCATGTTGGCTCAGCTAATAAGTTTCTGATGGCAATATCTATGGTTGTAAGTTTGATTACCACGAGAGGAAATATTTATATTTAAGTTTTTTTTTGCTTTAATCTTATAAAGTATACGCGATACGTGAAATAAAATATAGAAAAAATCCTACTCTTCTAAATGAGGGAGATTGTGTTAGTTAAACAAAAGTAATAAAATCCTTTTAACGCAACAACTAGATTTATTATTTATAATACACTATATGTATAATATTAAGATTTTTATTACGTTGGTAAAACTTCAGAGTATAACACGTCTGGTGCAATGCAATTATTGGGGAGCTTTCACGATATTCGCTTTTAATCTACAGCTCAATGTAAATATGATAATTGAGTATTATATGTAGATTGTATTATAGATTTTTTTTATCTAATAATAAAGCTTCCATATGGCTTTTTTTACTATGCAAAATGTTGTAATGTTGTATAAAAATTCAAAGTTAAGATACTTTCCGCAGAGATATATATATATATATATATATATATATATATATATATATATATATATATATATATATATATATATATATATATATATATATATATATATATATATATATATATATATATATATATATATATA
>DWQW01013353.1:0-10289 GCA_018249695.1 Heliconius erato demophoon | reverse complement strand
GATTGCGGCAGGATTTTTTTGGGCAACCCTAGTGTAATCTATTCTACTATCATGTATCATTCTTAAATATAAGTTTCATTAGAAAATCTAATCCCTACAGTTTTAAACGATGGGATCTCCACCTATGTAGAGCTCTGTTTAAATGTTTGATGAGTGTATCGCTATTTATAACTTCGTAGTAAACATCGCGATAAACTGTTATACTTTAAGCCTTATAATGAAATGTAAATGTCGCTTATTATGTAAATAAATAGTACAATAAAGCGATTATGGTTGTAAATTTATATTTCATGTGGCTTTTAAAGGATTAATTTATAAGAAAAAATTGTAAAACCACAACACAACAGTGAACAAAACCATTGAGATTCTCAGGCGTCTTTATCTTGATAGTTGGTAGGTCATATGGGTCTATAACTGAATTAACTAAATAAAACCTTGAAAAGAGTACATAAAAATCGTGATGGAACTTAGAACTCGAAAATTTACGAAGGCCGGTAAATAGCTTAGTAAAAAACTATGCTAATAGTTCTTTCATACAATTTATATTAGGGAAATTTACAAATAGCGTACTCTTCATACATCCAATTTTTTTTTCAAACTTAAAAAAAAAATCATTGTCTATACTTTTAAAATTGTACGAACAAAATGTAATGGTAATCATACTTTTGTATATTATATAAAAAAAAACATTTTTTTAAATTTATATATATGTGTACCAATGAGTTTTCTTCTATCTCCGGATGAATAAAGAATTCGACGCGCCTCGGTCATAGATTTAAAAATAAAACAAACATTTCGCGCGCCAAACTGCGCACATGATTACTGTTTATTTAGGTTATGTTTTTTTTCGTTTTAGCACGATTGTGCTATTAAAAACTTTGTGAGATAAAAGTTCAAATTAATTAATAATTTATTGTTTATATATTTCATGGCGCAGGAGCACAAGGCTGCGACAGTTCGATTTCCACTCGAATAAATGAAATATATAGCAATTTAAAATAGAGGCAAAGCGCGGCGTTGAGTTCCGCCACTCATCATGTAATGACCCCTAAATTTGGCGGATGTTCGAAAGTTTCTTAATGCGAACGGAATGTCTTAACAGTAGGATCCCAGGTTCCATCTACCTACCACCCTTCTATGTGCGGGATACCGCGTAAACCTAATAAATTAAAAGAAAAGATCCTTTTGTAAATAATTTTATGAAAGTCCTTAATTGGGCGGTTGGTACAGCTTCGAACTTTTTTTTCATTTGTGTTTTATTTATAGATTATATAAAAATCTTGAGCAAGTTGTAAAAGTTAAGATTGTTTCATCCAAGAATGCGAAAGGAAAATACGTAATTATTGATTAATTACGTATTTTCCTCATTTTTTCATTTTGCAGTTTATTATAACATCGATTTTTTCCTTTTTGCGCAGTAAGTAATGTAGTATAGAATTTATATTAATACTTCAAAGAGATTTCTTCTTGACTATGAATTAACAAGTAATTGAGGTTTAATCGTAAGTGGGTTAGCACTTTTAAATGTAAAATAGAAGAAATTACATCAAGGATTCGAAAATACCTGTTAAATGATGGATTATCTTAACAATGTCAGGTCAATATTTTTGTCTAGAACTATTTACATGTGGTTATTATTAAAACCTGTGGTTTTGCCCCCGTGAGATAACTAAGTAATATCACATATGATATTGTCTAGGTACTAACGCCCAATATTAATAATCTATCTCCAACGTCAATCTTAGATTGTTTCATATATCTATCCAATCTCTAGATTAGATTAGATTGTTTCATATATCTATCCAATCTCTAGATTGGATAGATATATGAAACAATCTAAGATTGACGTTGGAGATAGGTTATTAATATTGGGCGTAAATCACTTTCACGATATATCCCGCAAACAGCAAGGTAGCCAAAGGCAACCTAGTGTTCAGACACTCCGTTCCCCCCCAATGCCGCGTTTTGCCTCGACACCAGAGTGAAGAGTTGGAAATATAAATTTAAATAAATATTTAATTTCCTCGCGTGGGGATCGAGCCTCAACGTGTCACGTTTACAGTCACACTGTGCCCTGTTCCACGAGTGGCTTCAAAACTGAAAAACAAATATTATAAATAAAATGGTCTATACCTTAGCTCCATAAATAGACTATCCAAAACCAAAATATTTCTACAATTCGAACCATTAGTTCCTGAGGTTTCAACCAAGAAACTCTTGAACTTGCAATATTTGTAAAGATTATAAAATTAATCTATAATATTACTTATCAATAAAGTTTGAAATCGCAGGCGAAATTTTACTTATTGCGAGCAGATATAAATATAAGTTCGAAAATAGAGATATATCGACGAAGCAATTTAAGATCTCAGCAACTACATACATACTACATACGGCCGGTACTTTCTATTTATTACGTCACTTCGCTTGAAACAGTGCCATAATACCTTAGTGTGTATGAAGATAAATGGTTATGTATGGATTCTCTTACAGACCTGTAGTTCTATTTTCGTCACAAGAATAATTGTTTGTGTAAATTTGGCAATTCTTATAACTTGTTAAAATATGTTTTTTATTGTGTTACTAAATTACGGCCTTTACGGTTTCAGAATTCATTTATTCTCATATACATAGAATTTACAATTCACTTACTGAGAAAATATATATGTTACAATATTTTATTGTCGTTCAGCGTAGCTTATAAATATAATTTTGATTACTTATAAACATAAAACAACACTAAAAACAATCCAAGACAAAAATTACAACAATTAGTAATTAATAATTAGCCTTTCCCAATGCTATAATGTCCTTTTCTCTCATTTTTCTGATTTTAGGTATGGAGTTTTAGAAGAACACTTGTAAATATACAGGGTGGAAGTGTTAGCACCACTTTAAATGAAACCACAGTTTTAACTACTCTGTAAAAGCCTAATACAATTTTTAAAAAATCCCAACAAATAAAAAGTGATATGTTCAAAATAAATAAATAGTAAAATTGTTGTTGTAATATTTAACGCCATTTGTAAAAACGACGCACGCATACAAACCTATAAAAGGAAAACCGCCGCATACGCCTCATTCCGAAATCGCGTCGTAAGTATTGGTGGCAAAATTCAAAGTTGTCTAATCTTTACAAAACTATTACATTTTTGTAGTAGTATGTGTTAACGTTATTGGTATCTACGCGTAACTGCGTCACACGAAATACATGATAAACATCATGAAATGAAAAAAAAATCCGACGTTTAAACTGTTGAGGAATCTTATTCAATTTCTTTAGGTATGGGTTTGAGATATTTTACCAGCAGGGAACAGCATATCTATTCCCGTAAAAGGAGCTCTGACACTTCCACCCTGTATAATTACCTACACATTGAAATGAGCATTAATTGGTTCTAATTAAAAACAAACTGTTTCAAACTTAAGCAGCCATGTTTAGGTAGTTACCGTTACCCCCATGCTGCACAACTGTTTTTGTTTGATGTCATGACATTGTCCCATTGCGCCACGACGGTATATTTAGTCGAGAAAAATTAAGATTTCAAATAAATTGATATACAAAGTCAAATCAATTGACAGCTTCTGAATATTATGATAGTGGAATGTAGGTATATTGTTAAAAGAATATTTAAAAAAAAAAACAGCTTCACGCTGTATCCCGCACACAGCAGGGTAGGCAGAGCGAAACCTAGTGTTAAGACACTCCGTTCCCCACTTTCTGCCGAATTCTGGAGGCATTGCATGTTGTGTGACAGAACTCAACGCCGCGCTTGTCCTCGACACCAGAGCGAAGAAATGGAAATATAAAATTTAAATAAATATTTCATCTCCTTGAGTGGGGATCGAACCCACAACCAATCGGTTTTATAGTCACACTTTGTACCCCTACGCCACGACTTTCCTCTAAAAAAATATTTAGTTTTAATAAATAATTTTCCATCAAAGAAAGTGCTTATAACGGTTTCATACATTAATAAATTATTTACAACATGAATGCGGACATCCGCAATGCAGTAATGGTGTTTGAATTTCAAATCTGGTGAGATACAACCAAAGGGGATGCTCTAGCTTAGCTAGCTTTGTAAATTTTGGGTAGTTTCGGTGACAATTTTTATGGTTATGGTAATCTAGTTATGATATATAGGTTACTCTTACTTATTTAAAATTCTTATTTTTATATACTTCATTTTTAACGTAAAATTATTTACCATAAGTTCACCGGCGCAAGAAACTCGGCCTTTTTTCCAATCAATAATTTATAGATTCACACTTATATACATTAAATAATAATGGAGGGTATTCACCATATTTGACACGCTTCTCAGTTCGATGCGGGCGGCGCAAGATCGATCTTCGTAAAGATTGGGGAAGATGATGATAATGATAAAAATAATCATCTAGCTATATTTTGAACTGTCACTCATCAATACGAGTAGGTGTGATGATTTTACTTCGAGATGATCAGTATTGTCAATCTGATCTTGCTGGTGGTAAACGAAAAATATTCGCACACACATTTTTTTTTAAATAGTTTAATAAGATTATTAAACTTATTGAATCAAAATCTATAGAAAAACTAATTAAAAGGTTTAACAGTTAAAACTTTATCAAATCTTATATTAAATTCTGATAATAATTTATCCTCAAAAAATCTTAAATCATTTTGGCAATAAAAACATTTGCTGAGAACCCATTTTAATACTTAGATTTAGTGACGTGAATTGGCAAAGATTTGTAAACATTGCTATCTGGCATGTTTATGATAAGTAATTTTAAAGATTATAATAGTGATAAAAGGAGAACACCTCCGTTACCTTAAACAAAGTGTATTTGACCATTTTTAAACAGTGTATTTGTGGTTTTTTTTTATTTTTTTTATTTTTCTGTGATTATACTATTACTTTGAAGTTTTTTTAAATATATCTAAATAGTGATTTTTTTTCATAAACAATAGCACTATAAATACAGTTTTGTTTATAAAATTGGGTTACATCATGTATACTTAATTTTGTAAGTAAAACAATAAGGGATAACTGACCGAAGTCAAACCGTCCATTACAAAAATAAATATGTGACATACAGATGAACAAAAAAAAAAATTACTTACAGTATAAAAACGGCTCTAGAAATTCTCCCCTCAAAAGAAGAAATTTCCTTTTTAATTAAATCTACATCAATTGATCAACAACAAAGATTAGCTTGGTATTTTTTAAATGAGGACTTTCTGGGATAGTTCAAGATCGAAATATTTTATTTATTGAGCGTAATGTTTTGTCTTTTACGTTGTTTTGGCTATTTTTAAATTTGGCAAACATCTCAGTTTTGATCCAGATGTTATTATAAACAGTACTGCCTTAGGTCCCTTCCTGTAAAGACGTAGAAAAAGACTAGACGGACTCGCCTATATATAATATGCTGTATATGGAATACAGCATAGAAATCATTTTTAGGAAACTACCCTCAAAAAATCGGTTGAAAATCCTTTAGTATTTTTTAAAAAAATCTCAAAGAAACATTCCATATTGTGATATTGTGTGTGTTTCGTAAATAGAAACTGTTTGGGTGCTCCTTTGGTTTGTTCTTGTAAATAGAATTCTTCTCTTTTTGAACCATCACAATGGTCGTTAAACTAATCATCAGGTAAGGGATTTTGATTCTCGTGATGGAGTTACTTTGTTTATTGAATTCATCTATTTATTAAACTAAAACTAGCTTCACGCTATATTCCTAGCAGTAGTCAGAAAGAACGGAGTGCCAAACGCTATGGTCTTTGCAGACCTTTTACGCTAATAACATTCGTGCCGCAAAAATGCTAATTAAAAAAAAACAAATTTCAAGAAGAAATTGTTCAACCTTTCAATATCAAGAAGCACAATTTTATTTCCACCAAATTATTAACAGTTGCGTTATTTTGTTTCCAGTGGTGATGGCGCGTCCTTGAACGCGGCCGGCAGCAAGCGCACCGCTTTGTCGGCGTCCGACGCCGAGTGTTTCTCGCTGTGCCTGGGCGCCGGGCCTCTGTGGTAAGGAAATTTGGATTGATATTAGAGGCCAGTCGTGGAGCAGCGGCACGAGGTGTGACTGTAAAACCGACTGGTTGTGGGTTCGATCCCCACTCGAGGAGATGAAATATTTACTTAAATTTATATTTCCGTTTCTTCGCTCCGGTGTCGAGGTTAAGCGCGGCGTTGAGTTCTGCCACTCAACACGCAATGCCTAAAGAACTCGGCAGAAAGTGGGGAACGGAGTGTGTTAACACTAGGTTCCCTCTGCCTACCCTGCTGTGTGCGGGATACAGCGTGAAGCTGATTTATTTTTATTTATTTTTTACACGCAATAGTTTGAATTACTCGCTCTGGTAACTAGACAAAGCGGAACGTTGAGTTCAACCACTCAACTCGCAATGTTTTAAAAATTTGGCGGAAAGGAGTGTCTTAACATTAGGTTCTCTCCACCTACCCTGCTTAAGGTAGGATACAGCGTGAAACAAAATAAATTAAGGTCTTGGTTATTTTCATTTTGGAATTTTCTGCTACTGTAATAATATTTTAGAAGAATTCTGTTTCACTGAAGGGTCATGGGCGGCGGTGATCACTTACTATCATAAGTGATCCGTACGCCCGTTTGCCTTGTCTATTATGTAAAAGAAAATGACGTTGATACAAGATTGTCATGATCTACGCTGCTGGAAAGAAAGAACAAAATAATCTTTATTTCCTTGCTCTAGTTACGAATAAAAACGTGGCATTAAGTTCTGCCACACACTTGATAACTGGAAAGCTAGGCCTAAAATGGGGAACTTATTGTCTTAATGCTAGGTTCCCTCTGCCTACCCAGCCATACGCGGTATACAGCGTGAAAAGCCGATTATTAAATTCATTGGATTTAATAAAAATAATTCAGAACACCTTGTTTCTGTTATTACCAGGTGGTCCTGATGTCCCTGCTCTCGACTCCGCACCGCCCGGAGGGGTGAACAGCGGGGCCTCGAGCCCCGCAACCCCGTCCACCCCCGTACACGACGACAACAGCCGTGAGTTGCCTTATCATTTTATTAGCAATCTATACGCAGCCCAAAAGTATTGTTATATTATAGAAAAATTATACTAAATCTTCGCATAAATTGTAGCCTATGTTTGTTTCTGATGTATAGACTATATTATTGTTAAGTTTCATTTAAATTCGTTTTGTAGTTTTTGCGTTAAAGTGGAACAAACATCCATCCTCACAAACGTTCACATTTATAATATAAATATGATATGATATACTTAAAATTAAAAATGATCTAAAACCGGATTTGTGTGATCTTTGGAATATTACAATAAGGTCGATAAGACGTGATCGCTTTGAAGTAAGGCTTTCTTAAGTTTTGCGCATTGTTCAAAGAAGAAAATAACCGCAAAAAGCAAGAAAAAGCACGTCTGTTTTTTTTTATATCCAAGTATAGTTTGTTAGAAATGTTTTACGTTTTGTTATAATAATCTATATATAAAATATACATATGTGACATACAGATGTCCCTGTTTTGTTTGAGGATATATTGACACAAAGGCACAAAGGTTGTGGGTTTAATACTCGCTGATTTTGTTGAAAGAATTTATAATGATACAATTAAAATGAGAGATTGGTGGGTTCGATTCCGGCTTGAAAAAGAGAGTAATTAATATTTTTATTTCGCCGCTATGATAGTTACAAGCGAAAAATTTCTCGAAAGTTAGCTGAAAATTTCTGAACGAAGATATAGCACTGTAGGCATAGAGAAGAATAATCTTATGAAATGCAAAACTTTACTTGAAAGAATTAAGGTTTTATATATAAAAAGTGTTGTTACATTCCCCAGGTGACTTGTTGAGCGCCTTGCTATGGGCGAGCGCGAGCTCTCTAAGCACCAGCGCGGAGAGTCTCACCCCCGAGCCCGTGAACACACACCCAGCACTCAACCTCGCTGAGAGACAGACGGTAAGTTGAATCACTAGGTCACTATGTTGTGACGAGTCGTGGCCGCCCTGTAGCTGTTGATGGCTACGCAGTTTTTTTTTTAAATTTTTTTACTTGTTGTTATTTTTTCCGTGTGTCGTAAGAAAGTTCTGAAGTCTTAATTTCTCGACGACCACGACTTCCCGGCCGTAGTGAAACTTATGAAATTTACTTCTCATAACATAACATTTAAAGGAATATAACTGAATAAGGAAGTGATAAAAGAAAAAGAAATATTACTCGAAGTGGGAATAAAACCCACAACCATCGCGTTTACAAACACACCCTTGTGCCCCTGTGCCACGAAGGCCTCATTCTATTTTGTTTATTAGTTATATGTAAAACATTTTTAAATAATTATTTTTTTTCAATTCCAGGTCATCAATAAGATCTTGGAACTCAAGGACAAGCAACCGGTTAAGATCGACTTTAAAATCTTCCTTACCGAAAACACTGTTGTGCGCTGGGAGGCCGTAAGTATATTTAATTATAGTTCAATTAGTGGAGGTAAATATTTTAATGTTAGTTAAAGTTGATTAACATCCATAAATTGCGTCATACGTTAAGGAAAATGGCCCCTCCATCATACAAGAAAAAGAAAAGTTTAATTTGGGTTTAGGGGCTATATTATAGGCTATATTACGTTCAAGTTGTCGTGTCGAATGTTACATATATTATACAAAACAAATAGTTACATTTACATGACCACAGTGGAGAAGCTGCAGTTAAAAGCTAATCTATTATATAATTTTAGACAAATATAATAGAAGACAAAATACAAAAATATATATAAAAAAAATAAGTGAAACTAGGGAACTATTATATAACTGTTCCTGAGGTTAGTGCATTCAATCAAAAAAATAGTTCAACTTTTAATATCTTCATAACCTCGCTAGAGCGGAAAATGAAAAATGGAGTGTCTTAACTCTAAGTACCTTCTGCTTATCCTGCTGGATACAGGATACCTGCTGGATGCAGGATACAGCGTGAAACTAAATAAATTGTATACAGGATGGAAGTGTCAGCACCACATTAAATGAAACCATTTCGAAATCGAGTCGTATGTATTGGCGATAAAGTTCAAAGTTGTTTAACCTTTAGTAGTATTTTTGTAGTAGTAAGTGTTTGTTATTGGGATCTATACGTAATCGCGTCACACGAAATACAGGTATGGATAAAAATCGAGAAATGAAAAAAAAATCCAACGTGCAGTTGTTGAGGCATCTTGATTAATTTCTTTAAGTATAGGTTTGAAATATTTTACCCTATATGCTGTTTCCGTAAATGGAGCGCTGCCTCTTCCACCCTGTAAATGTATATTTTCTATCTATATTGTAGGGTTTGAATGGAGTTTGAATAGGGTTTTTTTACAGGTAATCAAGGGTAATACCATGTACCTACGCGTCCCCGGCGTACTGCAAGCTGGTAGCAAGGAAAGTTTTATGCTTTTGCTTGACTTTGCCGAAGCGAACCTTGGGTGTGCTAAGTATGTATTATATACGATTATATATTTATTGGAGTATAAATTGTATAAAGTTTTTAATAGTTGAATTATTTTATTTTGTTTTAAATAATGTAATTATCGTTTTATGATAAATTAACATATATGTATGAGGCAAGTCGTGCCCCACAAGCGTGTGACTGTAAACGCGATTGGTTGTGGGTTCGACCCCACTTGAGTAAATTAAATATTTATTTAAATTTATATTTCCATTTCTTCGCTTTGGTTTCTAGGCAAAGCGTGGCGTTGAATTCTGCCACTCAACATCCAATGGCTCTGGAATTCTACGGAAAGTTGGGAACAGAGTGTTTTAACACTAGATTCTCTCTGCTCACCCAAATTTTTACGGGGGATACAGCGTGAAGTGGTTTTTTTAAAATATATATATATATATATATATATATATATATATATATATATATATATAATTATTATTTGCGACGTTTGCTGGTTTGATTCCCACTTGGGGGAATTAACTATTCAATATTTTCATTTTTTCGCTCTGATAAGTAGGAAGCGTTGAGTTCCGCCACTCCAACATGTAATGCCACAAAAATTCCACGAAAAGTGGAAACCAGAAGTGTCTTAATAGGGACATGAGTGTTTTTCACTAGGTACCCACTGTTCTGCTAAATGCTGGATAAAGCGTGAAACTAAAAAAAGTTTAAAAAATAAAAGATGTTTTTTTCTGTTTCAGCTGCATAATTTGCATATTAAAAACACGCACCGACCGCGCAACACTCTTACGCACGTTCATGTTCATGGGATTCCACATGTTGCCACCTAATTCGCCATTAATGCAAGATAT
>DWQW01013352.1:0-10289 GCA_018249695.1 Heliconius erato demophoon | reverse complement strand
TTTTCTCCACTTCCAGATTGTCAATTAATTTATTATTTGCTATTCTAAAAATAAAAAAAAAATTGTAATTTTTTAGATCACATCTCAATTCTTTACGTGACGGCCCAAAAGTTTCATTCTCCTTTAAAAATTACTAAAAAATATTGAAAATTTAGATATAACCTAGACAGACTATCATGTTTCATATTAGAGACCTCCTTGCACAGTGTTGCAATGAAAAATGAAAAAAAAATATGACACCCCTAGAGAAGCGCTTTTATTTTTGTTTTTGTGGCTAGGTTTTTTAAAATACAGCCAACGTGCGTACGTATTGGTTCCATCACTATAATTTTATATTTATCTATAATATGTAAGAAACAGGTTGCCTAAAAACTTCTTCAATGAAATAAAGGACTTTCGTTTTATCTATAATGTATCATCAACTTGTGTATTTTGGTAGGTGGATTCGATTCCCACTCGAGGAAATGAAATATTTAATATTTTCATTTCTTCGTCATTCTAACGAGACGAAGCGGGGCTTTGAGTTCTGCCGCTCAACACACAAAGCATCAGTTATTATGTGGAAAGCATATGTATTAATGGGAACGGAGTGTCTTAATTCTAGGTTCCCAAGTGCCTCCATGTTATGTGCGAGATACAGTGTAAAGCTAAAACAAAAAATATATATAAATTTATTTTGGAACATTTTTAATTGCTATCAAACTTCAAACGATAAAGTAAAAAGTAAAAATTAATTAATAACAAAAAAACGGACTTCTTTTCGTTTAAAAATAATTTATTTCACAATTTTAAGTGATGGGTAAGTTTTGAGCAAACTAATATTTTGGCATATTTGACAACTACATATACAAAAAATATTCGGGTGAATTGCAAACCCCTCCTTTTTTTGGAATTGGTTGAAAATGAGAATATCCTCTTCTTGAAGTTGGTTGAAAAGAAATACAACGATGAGGAATCTCACTACTGACGAAAAGTAAACCGTGGTTCTCCAATTTTAACAATGCTTTTGCTATTAAAGTATAATTATATTTTTAAATTTATATTTCCATTTCCTCGCTCTGGTGTCGAGGTTAAGCGCGGCGTTGAGTTCTGCCATTCAACACGCAATGCCTCCAGAATTCTGCAGAAAGTGGGGAACGGAGTGTCTTAACAGTAGGTTCCCTCTGCCTACCCTGCTGTGTGCGGGATACAGCGTGAAGCTGATTTATTTATTTTATATTTTTTCCCAAAAAAAAACCAACTTGTTTAATTTTAACCGGATCCCATAATCACAACCTAAAAATTTTTTTACTAAACTATTCTTGAAGTGTATCCTTTCCAATAAAAAAAATATATTGGTATCGGTTCGCGTTATATTGCGTTATTCGTCCATTTTGTCGCGCACATTCCATTCCAGTCCATTTGTCATGCAAATTTAAGACTTATGTGATTTTCTCACAGATACCATTGTCAGATATGGATCAAATTATGGCCAAATGAGATTACATGGGGAGTAGTAGCTTTCAAATAAAAAAGTATCATCAAAATCGGTTCACCTAGTCAAAAGTTCTGAGGTAATAAATATAAAAGAGTACAGTCGAATTGATATCTCCTTTTCTTATAGAAATCGGTTAAGAAAAGAATGTTAACTTATTTATGTGAGTATATAACATTTGATTGAAACAAATTTTGAGTTCCTAAACTTTATTTATTTATTAGAATTTGAAGACTTTATGAAGATGTATAAACAAATGTAATTTTTTTAAATTCTTTAAACTTTTACATTTAAAATATTTTTCAATATGTGTAGTAGTAGTTATTTTAATAATAACTACTACTACTGCTACTGCTTCTTTCTTCTTCTTATACAATTTCAATAAAGACAACTTTCTTACTAAATATTAAACGGAGCAGAAACTTCAATAAAATACTAAAAACTTAGTATACCTAAATAAATACACAATTTTTATGAAGGATGATATTAAAAATTAAAAAAAAAAACCATCTTACATACAACCTCTAAGGCGAACACCAGTCAAATAGTAAGCCATGTCGTTTAGATGCACGATCTTTTGATATTCAAAGCATCTAGGCCGCAATTCTCTTAAGAACTGCTTGCTCTATAGGCATTTTTTTTCCAAAAATCTTCCACTCGTAACCTATAAAATGGTTACGAAACCACAAAAAGTGCTTATTTTAGACTATTTTGAATGTAACATTTTTTTTCCGGTGCCTAAAGAAAGACGAGCGTATCTCTGAAAGGAGGACGCGCTTTGGAAGCAATTACGACATACTTCCTAAATGTTGTGAAATACTGACTACAGAACGTTTTCGCAACATTTTGTATGTGAAACGAAATTTGTGAATGTTCCACGTTATATCGTGGATGTCAGTTTCCTTGGGAAAGTTGAAATTTTTTAAATTGTATATGTCAGTAACCTAGCACAGTGTCGACTGGTGAATACTTTTCAGTTTCTTGGCTACTTTTGCCATATATGGCAAAGTAGCGAAACTGGTAACCTAAAGGCGGCTTCGCCCGCTTAAACTTACTGCTATATTATAGACAAATTATATAAAATCTTAACATAAATCGTAGCCTATGTGTTATTGTGATGTATAAATAATATTACTGTAAAGTTTCATCTAAATCCGTTTAGTAGTTTTTGCGTGGAATTGGAACAAGCAAACTTACAAACGTTCACATTTTTATATAAAAACAATGTTAAATTATTATGAACTATAAAATTCCGATAATAATAGAAACGGAAAAACAACTTAATTTTTTTATGTGTAAAGATGGAAGGATATGAAGTTGTGTTCTATTTTCAATATATCACAAAATACGATAAATATATTGAAAAAAAAAAACATGTTTCTAAATTAAGTAATATTTTCATATTTTTCATGACATTATAATATTAGAGTCTCTCCTTCTCTCTTTTATATTTACATTTCTTCGCTCTGGTGTCGCGGCAAAGCGCGACGTTGAGTTCTGCCACTCAACACGCAATGCCTCCTGAATTCGGCAGAAAGTGGGGACCGGAGTGTCTTAACCCTAGGTTCCCTCTGCCTACCCTGCTGTGTGCGGGATACAGCGTGAAGCTGATAAGTCCTTCTCTCTTTGATTTGTTTTGTATATTAGATGTTATAAATAAAAGTCTTCCGTAACTAGCAAAAATTACGGGGAATGGACTTGCTCTTACTTTTTGTTTCGGGAGTAGGAGAGCATTAATATATTTTTTAACGTGTTGAAAGCTGCAAGTGACCACTCCTAGATGTTGGAAATTCTATAAGCGACACAGCGTGAAATTATAAGTAAAAATAATAAAATCAAAATTTTAAAAATTAAATTAGCTTCACGTATCCCGCACGCAGCAGGGTAGGCTGAGGTAACCTAGTGTTAAGACACACCGTTACCTAGTTTCCGCTGAGTTTTAGAGGCATTGCGTGTTGAGTGGCCGCGCTTAGCCTCCACACCAGAGCGAAGTAATAAAAATACAAATCTAAGAAAAGATTTAATTTCCTCAGGTAGGGATTAACCAGTTCCACTTTCCCAAAAAAATAATTTAATTTTATATACATATAAAAACTTGAAAATAATATTAATAAAATTCTAATTTTATTAGACAGCGCCATCAATCTAACCGAATCAAGTAGCTCACGTTAATATTACCAGTATGAAAAGTTCACGGGGACAGGTAGAGAAAAAACCACCCTCCAATTATAACGTAATTTATTCCAATTTCCAGAACCATCAGAGATTATTATGTAGGAACGACATCAAAATGATAATAAGTTGCTAATTTGGAGACAATCAGCTTCAATATTTTAAATTAAACATTTGCATAATTGTATAAGATAAGTTGCAGATTTATTGGTATGAAATATTGTATTTGCTGAGGCCGTCGTGGTGCAGGGGATGGTTGTGACTGTAACACGGTGGTTACAGGTTTGTTCAACACTAATTTTTTTTATCGGGCTAGCACCAAAGCAGAGCCTGGCGTTGAGTTCCACTCAACAGGCAATGCCTCGAAAAATTCGTCGGAATATGGGGAACGGAGTGTCTTAATACCAGGTTCCCATTGCCTACCCTAAATGCGAGATATAGCGTGAATTTAAAAAATATATTAAATATACTTAATTATATTATATATAAAATTAAATATTACGTTGACATTCCTTAGGTTATAATTCAACAAATAATACCTACTTAAAATATTTTATTTTTCTACTACAGAGTTGCTTGCTTGGTTTAATGCTAGTGAGCTTAATATATCTTCCACCTCGAGCCCAATATAAAGAATATATTAGAAGTATTATCTTTTTCATCCTATTCAAAGATTAGTCAATCCAATGTAAACAAAATATTAAGAATATTTAAATTAATATCGCGAGTATAATATGTATGCATCAACATATTTAACTTTTTGAATACTTTCAAAAAAATCATGTTTTTATTTCATAATAGCTCATCCGAGGCTTTTTGCGAAATATAATATTTTTCTCTTGATAAAAGGACATCGATCTAAAAAATCCCAGATTTACTGTATTGGACACGTGTGCACATAAGGTGGTGAGGATTTCAGAGCATTGCCAGGAGCTGATGAAGCGTAGGCTAAAATGAGCATTGCTTGCTTAGAAGCAAGCAGAGAATCTTTTGAACTGTTAGGACTCATCTTTCAATTTATCTATAACATACCAGTTGGCCCTGAATAAAATTAAAATAACCTTAAATATTAAATTAAATATGAATACCTTATTACTGTAAAATTTCATCTTATTATAACTACATTGAACTACTGTTATCGTCTCAAAATATACAAAATTGAAAAGCCAATTTTTTTCAAAGATACTGATTACAAAATAGTTTTTAGAAAAATCCTGAAAGTAAGAATAATGCTGGATGTAAAATAGACCTTGTGGATTTCGCCTAAAAAATTAAACTTGGAAATGCATATTCATATTTGTATGAATTATGTATTGTCCTTTTGTCTTAAGTCACAGATTTTAATCGTTCGTGCTTTTTTTGAACATGTAATTTTCTTTATTAAGTTTTTGGTTGAAAGTGAAGTAACGTCAATTCACATTCCACAATGGAACACTGGAATAAAAGATGAGAAATTTTTTTTTAACCATCTAAGAGCGGGTCTAAGCTTTTATATGTTATCCAAAATATAACAAATATAAAAAAAATCAATAAAACAAAACCAAATCAAGCAATTTCAATCACAAATTAGCACCGGAAGTGCTCATTACTCGCGAGGGTGCCTCCACTGCTGTAGCGTCTCTCCACCATCACCCGGAAATCGTCAACCTCTACCGGATGTATCGCTCGACGGTGGCACAAATGGCTTAATATGATACGAATTGAATTAATTAATCGATTAATACGATGTGTTAACTTGTTTAACTAGTATTAATTATTGGGTATGGTATTTTTGCTTAAAATTTAGTATTATTTATTTTAGTTTTACGCTGTATCCCGCACATAGCAGGGTAGGTAGGAAGCAGGGAACCTAATGTTAAGGTACTCTGGTCCTTCCGTTCTCTATTTTCTGCCAAATTCTGGAGACATTACATGTTGAGTGGATAAAACGCAGCGTTCAGTTGAAATTCGAAAATGAATCGAAAAACAGAGCAATGGAGAGTCTTAATACTAGATTCCTTTTCCCTATTCTATTCTACTTTCCACTTTGTGCCCAATAAGAAAATTACATTAGAATTAATCTATTTTTATGATGTTTAAAACCTATTAAGCTAGTAAGTAGTAGCGCGTGAAGCTAAAAAGACCCAAAAATTTTTTTTGTTACGAAAACGAATAAAAAAAAGTTATATTATACCTAAATTTAGGCCAGTCGTTGCGCAGATGCACAAGATTACACGCGACAGGTTGTGGGTTCGATTCCCATTTGACCAAATGAAATATTTATTTTTTTCATATTCTTAGCTCTGAGTTCCGTTTGTTAACGCAATGCCTTCAGAATTAAGAGGAAAGTGGAAAGCGGAGTGTCTTAAGACGAGGCTCACTCTGCCTACGCTGATAAATACGGGATACAGCGTGAAGCTCAAAATAAATGATATATACATATTACATATTAACGGTTGGTTAGACTAAGTTAGTGTTTCTACTTCACTGCACTAAAGGCGCCATGGCGTGGCGACGAGATCAGCCAAATCCAGTTTTATATATTCGTTTTTACACTTGAATTTGCTATATATACATATTTTATTTTTTTGTTTGTGTTTCCTTTAATCTATGTGGCTATTTCTTCTAACAATTTTATTGTTATGTTCCGTAACAATTTGATATTTTTTATCTCGAGGAGATGAAATATTTATTTAAATTTATATTTCCATTTCTTCGCTCTGGTGTCGAGCCTCCAGAATTCAGCAGACAGTGGGGAACGGGAGTGTCTTAACACTAGGTTCCCTCTGCCTACCCGGCTGTGTGCGGGATACAGCGTGAAGCTGATTTATTTTTGATTTACAACTTTGTCTTAAATGTGTGTTTTATTATTTTATTTAAAATATCGAATAAATAAGGTAAAATATTCTATTTGAAATTTTATTATAACCAAGGTCTCAAAAAAAATCGGTTCTATGATTTTTTTTGTTATTTAAAATATTTATTTTGACTGGTCTAGTCTATATAGTCACTTAGTAGTTTACAGTTATTCGAATGTAACAACTAGTTCTACTATACAGATACATAAAAGATCCAAACTTAAATTATTTGCAGTCAAAATCATTGACGCCAGTCGCGGCGCAGTGGTACAAAGTATGACTGTAAACATGACTGATTGTGGGTTCGTTCCTCACTCGAGAAAATGAAACATATATTAAAATTTATAATTTCATTTCTTTGTTCTGGTGTAGATGGTGTTCTGGCAAAGCGGGGCGTTGAGTTCCGCCACTTAACATGTAATGCCTTCAGAATTTGGCGTAAAATGAAGAACGGAGTGTCTTTAGACTAGGTTCTGAAACTGCCTACTCTGCTATATGTGCGATACAGCGTGAAGCTGATAAAAAAAGATCATTGAGAAAACGTTGAAATTAGCTAATAAATTTCTTTGAAATTATTTTTTACTTTTGTATTTTATATAATAAATAATAACTAAAAAATAATGTAAAATAACGTATTTTTTAACAACAGTGTTTTTCAATCAATAAAGAGTCACAAAAGGTTGAGGTTATTAACTAAAGAACAAAAATTAAAAAGGGTTCTACGAATAAAAAAGCCTATTTCATTCGCTTTGAATTTTAAATAGAAATAACGTTAACGTTGAAAAATGATTTTGATTGAAAATGAAAATTACTAATGTTTTAATCATTGCAAAGCCATTGTGGCGTGGGACAGCGTACTGTAAACGGTGATCGTGGGTTCAATTCTCGTTGTTGTAGGAGGAAACGCTATAATGAGTTAAGACACTCAAACTCAAAGTTTCTCAATTAAGTACATGAAATAATCTTACTTATTTAGAAAATGCATAAAAATTTTAACGTAGCGGGATTTGAACCGGCACCTCCTGGTCCGAGTTAAGTAAACAGTTCATCTCCTCAAGTGGGGATCGAACCCACAACCAGTCGGTTTTACAGTCACACTTCATGCCGCTGCGCCATGACATATTTTTTTTAAATGTTGCCTAAATATTTAACCTATTTTCAGCTTTACAGTAAATTTGTGAGCTTATCAAAGTACCTTATCACTGTTTTGACAGAAGGCAGCTTATGTCTACTGACTTTAGAAGTCCTTTGTGCCTACATACTGGAGGTACCATCATTAAAATGTATGAAAATAAAACGAGTTTTCTTTGAATTTTCAAAAGCTTTGATATTCTTTATAATATGATATGAGAATTGTTGTAGTGTAGTTGTATTGGAATAACTATATATATTTTGTTTTGCAAGCTTTATGTTTTTTTCTTGTTTTTCGTCTTAGATAATAGAAGTTATATTATTAATTTTGTAGTATAAATAAGTATACTAGGTTTTCTAATCTGTTATATGCGAGATATAAAATTTGAAGTAAAAACAAGTAATTTTCATCAATTTACTAGTGTATGTTGAAAGGGTTTTTTTTTTAATTTTTCTGATTTCACACACTAAATTCGATACAATTTTGCTTAAATTAAAAGAGAGTAGAAAAAAATAAATTCTAAGCATTTCATACTTGGAGAGCTCAGAGCAGTGTCCTAATTTTGAAGGTTACGCCACTCAACATAGCGGAATTCAACACCACGTTTTGCTATAGCACCGGAGCGAAGAAATGACAATATACATAATTTCCTCGAATGGGAATCGAATCCACAACCTATCACATTATCACGCACACTGGCTTCAATATATTTAACTTAAAATGTACAAATTCAATTTATTTACATATGAGTGCGATAATTAAATGCGGTTTAATAAACATTTTGAAATACTACTGTTCAAATAATTTCACATTTATTTAGCGAGTATCACCGCAAATGTCGAATAGCGACAATGAATAGTTCGGAACTGGTGTAAACTATACGAGTGAAACGCTCATTTTTGGATATAATAATAGAAAAAATAGAGATAAAATATAGAGAAACTAAATGCGTCGGATATAGCGGAAATATAAGGTATTTTGTTTCATTGTGAAAGTGTGAAACTGATATTTTTGTTTAGAAAATGACAATATAAGCGTTGAATAACAAAAATTCTGAATGTATGGTTTTTTTTAGAAACGTTAACAAAACATTTCAATTGACGTACATATATAAATTTATATTGTTACAATTTATATTATATTCAATAGGTCTTTAAATATAATATAAGCAAATAAATAGGAATAGAAGAAGCAATTGACTTCGTAACTTATAGGAAATTTAAGGTACAGATTAATTTAAGAATTTAGTGGCGAGATTCTCTGTTCTCAACTTTCTATTCCAATTCTAGATATTGCATATCGAGGGATGTAACAGTAGGTTCCCAAGTTCCCTTTGCCTACCCTACCATGTACGGGATATACAAATACATGCACACATAACAGTGCATTGTGCGGTCTAGAGGTTTGAGATTAGGCTTTCCTCTCGTTCTTCTTAGGCAAGACTTGGGCAATACACCTCCCTGCGCTATCGTAACTCTCTGCTCTTGAGAGCTTCAACTCCTCGTCGTCGTCCTTAGATGACTTGGGATGATTCTGGTCTTCTTGTTGTCACGAGCGGCGTTTCTGGGCAATTTCAGCACTTCGGCGGCCAGATACTCCATCACAGCAGCCAGGTAGGCCGGTGAACCGGCTCCCACGCATTCGGCGTAGTTGCCTTTTCTCAAAATTCTACGTATACGGGCTGTACTGGAAACTGAATTCTGGCACGGTTGGAACGAAACTGCCATTCCCTTCACTTTGCCAGTTTTACCGCGACCTGACATGGTGCACGAAAGTTAAGTAGAATGTTGCAAGTAGGCTAGTGTATGTATGTGATTTTTTTTTAATATAAATGCGGGCATCGCGTGTATATTTGTCGGTGGGGACATGAGCGTGCCTTCTCGTAGATGAATGCATACTACGGTGCACGACGATCGCCGGAATAAACTACTAAAGACTGATTAGTTCTTTTTTTTCTCCCTTTATTTTACGATATTCAGCTTAAATACACAATACAATACAAATAAAGTAAAATTACCTAATATAAAAAATATATATGAATTTACTAATGATAAGGAAGGCTTGCCTGTAACGCTTCGTATCAGCCCAAACTAGAGTGACATTCCATCCACCACAAGCACCACAAGTTACCATATGTTAGGGCGTCCCCTCTCCCTCCCAAAGCGACACGCACCAGTGCGTCTTCACTGTTGCGATATTCCACTAAATTCAAGGAGAGATTGATCACCGTCGACACATATAGACTTAAACTAATTTTATGTAGCTTTTGGCATTCCGTTCCCTTCCGTTGGATAGTGATAAAGCAGAAAAATATTAATAATCATGATAATATCAGTTCGCTTAATATAATCTAACTTTCTAACATATTTTTGTCAGCTTTCACTGTATTCCGCATATGTATCATGGTAGGCAGAGAGAATTTACTGTAAAGACACTCCGTTCTCGAGTTTCCATCGTATTTTCAAGGCATTGCGTGCGTGTTGAGTTTCATACGAGAGCGAAACTCAACACCGCGTTTTTTAATTATATTAAAATATTAAATAAATAAAATAAATTAGCTTCACGCTATATCCCGCACACAGCAGGGTAGGCAGAGGGAACCTAGTGTTAAGATACTCCGTTCCCCACTTTCTGCCGAATTCTGGAGGCATTGCGTGTTGAGTGGCAGAACTCA
>DWQW01013351.1:0-10289 GCA_018249695.1 Heliconius erato demophoon | reverse complement strand
CTCAAAAATAATAATGAGCATGTATCAATCTTCATATTTTTATACGTAAGATATGCTATTATTAATAATATTGCTAATAAAAATGTCTGCCAGCCAGTACTTTGACGATAAAATTACAAATGCATATTTTACTTTGGCAAATAGGATAGTTTAACGCACAACCACACTAACCACAGTTTAAATTAAATACATTTAAAAAAAACAGCAATAAATAAAATTTTCAAACACAATAACTATAAAAAGTACTGGCTTTCAAACGTTGATGGAGTTGGCGGTTCTTTTTTTGAAATTTAATTCTTTTATAGATAAAAAATAAAAGTGATTTCTTTTTTTTTTAACACCACAATCTCACATTATTTTATGAATGAACACTTTATATGTGAGTACAATGAGCATCAGGTGCCAATTTTTTTTGTATGACCAAAAAGACCCTGTTTTATAAACCACAAGCTGTATAAAGTAAGGCTACGATAAAAATACATAACCACAGTTTTGTTAACATCAAAAACGTTTATAGAACAAAACCATACCTTAGGCGCTAGGGTTAAACAACTACAAATACACATTGAATTCTTATCGTATAAGAATATTATGCATGAAGCCTTATATTAAGCCTAGGAGCTACAATAATAAAGAAATATTAAAAAAAAAGAAAAAAAATATATAAGTCACTTTCGATGTCACTACCTGAAATTCTATACCGACTTATGAACTGAAGCAAATAAATTCATATAATAATACCTAAGCAAAACGCTAACTAAACATAACAGACTTGCCCTTATAAGGCTCAGACAGAGATCCAAGTTTTCTATTAGAACTGATACAAAAAATATCATTTCCAGATAAAAATTAACAAGTAAGTCGTCAATGGTTTCAATTTGATAAACATTACAGGCTTTAGGACCGCATATATCTAAATCTAACAATTAAACAATACACTAGTGTGTAGAAAAGTAAATAACGACAAAACATAATTAAAAAAAAAAGATCAGTAATATATTGTGATAATACCTACATAATAATTAATATCCCTCTCCCCTACAATCAAGCACAAAGCTAATATAGTAAGGCAAAAAAAAGTAACAAAACAACTCTTAAAGAGTTTTTGTTAACTAATATATTAGAAAAAAAAACATAAAAACACTCAATTTAAAAGTGACCGAACCACTTTAAAATATCTACTTTAAGGATTTAGTACAAAAGGCTAAGCTAAAAAAAACTATTAAACAAAAAGAATTCGATACTTCACGTTAAAGACTGGTCTACATAGCAATGCATTTAATTTTTTTGGCAGTACATTATCCAAAAAAAAAATCATAGACATTTTTAAAGTGTTATTCCACACTCATTATTAATTTTGTTGTAATAACTATGGATGGTGATTTACGTATGTATTTACCTGGCAGTACAGAAATAATGATTTATGATCAGTAAAATATAAAATAACATAGTTAAAATATTGAATAAGTAAAATAATTATTGTTTTACAAAATACTTTTCCAGATTTTTTTATTAAAAATGATACAAATGAGCACGAATTTCTACTATAAGAGTTAATGAGGAAATGAAAGAAAAATGAAATGCTATGTATAATATTTTTTCAACATTTCAGGGTCCGGAACACATTGTGGTGAATAAAATTAACATTTTGAAGGGTATATGATACCATAGTTGCTTTGAATTGACATCATCGAGACATATTCATATTCATAAACATTCTCTATTCAATTTGTTTTTTTTTTAGTAATGAAAGTTTTTTTTTTATACTTCTACTAACACTACTAGCCCTAACTGTTTTTTTTAAGCTTATAAGAGATAGAGAGAGCAAAACGTCACTACATATAAATTTTATCAACTTCGCTGATACTTTATTGTCTTACCAAATTTAGATAATATAAATATTAGAAAGATTTTCTACTTGGCTTCAAACATTAGTTCAGAATCTAGAACCAATAAAAATGTATAATTCCAGCTTTTACTATAAAAAAAAAATTAAATAAGTATATATGTTTTAAGAAATGTTTATGAATATGAACATATTGGTTCAAGTTTACTTGAACTGTCCTAGTACAAAGGCGTCCATAACTTTGGGCACGTGTTCGTCGATGCCCACAATGTCAAGAACGCCCTCGTGGCTGCCGTCGGTCGTTGCTACTCGGAGTGAGGCCAGTGATAGAACAATCAGTCTGAAAATTAAATGTGTTAATAACTTTAATTTTTGTAAGTTTTCTGACATCTTTTTTAATTTTTGAAATATGATGAAATAAACAAATTTAGTATTTCATACAATTGTCAATCAGAGACAAGCTTACAATTTATCAAACTAAAAACAGAGTAATCTTAAAATATATACAAATTAAAATAAGGTATCGAGTCAAATCAGCTTCACGCTGTATCCCGCACACAACAGGGTAGGTCGAGGGAACCTAGTGTTAAGACATTCCGTTCCCCACTTTCTGAGGAATTCTGGAGGCAATGCGTGTTGAATCGCAGAACTCAACGCCGCGCTTTGCCTCGACACCAGAGCGAAGAAATGAAAATATAAACGTATATAAATATTTCTTTTCCTCGAGTGGGAATCGAACCCAGAACCAGTCGATTTTACAGTCACACTTTGTGTCCCTGCGCCAAAACTGGCCTCTATAAAATAAAATATGAACACAAAGAAAATATTCCATCTCAATTACTTTAAGAAAGCAAAACATAAGAATAACAACATACAACTACTAACGAAAATACTTAAACAAAAACTAAATTAAAAAAAAACTCACTTAGCATCATGAACAGCACCCTTCCTATAACGCTCCAAGGCTCTAACGGGGCAATGGTCCACGATTTCCTTTGAGGGCGACGGCGGTGGTCCATACCTGCCGCCTGGTCCACGACCGCCACGGGCAGATATATCCAGCTCCATATAACGAGTGGTCCGGTCCACCATGTTTATGAAAACATCGAATTTTTGTTTGTGTTTTGCTGCCCACTCGATTGGTGCGTCTAGTTGAACGCGGCCTAGGTTTGCTTTCTGTAAACAAAGTTATAATAAAAAAAAATTAAATTAGCTTCACGCTGTATGCCGCACACTGCAGGGTACGCAGAGGGAACCTAGTGTTAAGACACTCCGTTCCCCATTTTCTGCCGAATCTGAAGGCATTGCGTGTTGAGTGGCAGAACTTAACGCCGCGCTTGTCCTCGACACCAGAGCGGAGAAATAGAAATATAAATTTAAGTAAATATTTCATCTCCTAGAGTGGAGATCGAGCCCACAACCAGTCGGTTTTACAGTCACATTTTGTGCCCCTGCGCCACGACTGGCCCTCCTATAAGTTTATAATAGGTTTCACTTTTACCATCGCTTATAGGCTGTCTTTATGTAGTGGAACAGCTTGACTGTAAACAGTTGTGGGTTTGATCTATATTTATTATATTAATATATATATAAAGGTGGGCAAAAAGTAGGGAACAGAACGTCTCAACCATAACTTCCATCTGCCTGTAAATCTCATGTTTAAATTAATTAAAATATTGTATTTATTAGACAAAATATCAGCCCATAGAAATAGTCTAATAATAATCTTAATCATCGAAAATACAATACCTAAAAGAATATATGAATAAAAAATCATATACATTTTATAAAATTATGTAATGACTCACCCTTAAAACAAACTCGGCTTCCCCAATGTTGCTAAAGTTGCGTTCAATAGTCACAAGTTCTATTCCTTCCTCAGTGAATACTGCTAGCTTTACGTTATTCTCGCGTTTCAACAGTTGTAGAGCCAATATGATTGCTAAAAAGAAATACAAATATATTAAAAAGAATTAATAAAAACGAGGCTTCGTGGCAATATACTGCAAACGCGAGGGCTATGAGTTCGGTTCCTATTTTCTCTGGTATAAAGCGCGGCGTTGAGGACTGTCATTCTCGAAGATTATGCGGAAAGTGGGGAATGGAGTGTTTTAACATTAAGTTCCTGCAGTCCACCCCACTATAATAAGCATAAATTAAAAAGATTTTATATAACTATCTATTCCTATATAACAGGCTAGTGTTAAGGCACTCAGTTCCGTATTTTCAAATTGGCAATGGAACCCACAGTCGTCGTGTTTACAGACACAGGCCCTACTACTTCTTTATATTACTATAACTTACCGGCATGACCAGGGGTTACATTCTTATTATAGAAGCACTCGGCCAACAAGTGTTTTTTGCTTTCTTGTTTCTCATTGTCACCGTCCCCACCGGCCCCGGGAGAACTCTTCGCTGTCGTCTTCTTACCTTTCTTTGGGATCACATAACTTTTGCAAAAATGACGACCTATAAGTAATAAATTTTCATTCAATTAAATATATATAAAAATCGAGTAATGTGACCTGTGTGTTGGTATCGTGAACAATGTTAGCTGATCATAGTCATATATTCACTTGTCACTCAAGACAAATCAGTTTTTTTTAGCAATTGTTCTGGTTTTTAAAAATTATTGCTAAAGATTTTTTATCTGTTTTTACTTATATGCCATAAATTGTAAAAGACTTAAATGGATGCATAATTGTAATTTTTACAAAATACATTAAATATTATTTAGTTTTAATAAAATACCTTTAAACATATGGTGTCTCATGTCCAAAGTGATCAGATAACGGACGTTAGTAGGCGGAGTGAGCACCCATGTTTGATCAAGGAGCTTGTTGAGAGAGGCTATCACTGCTGTATTGGCTGGCTGGTCGATACCTAGCAACATATAGAAATAAAATAAATAATACCAATAACGTAAACACATGAGGCCAGTCGTAGCGCAGTGGCACGAGGTGTGACTGTAAAACCGACTGGTAGTGGGTTCGATCCCCACTCGAGGAGATGAAATATTTACTTAAATTTATATTTCCATTTCTTCGCACTGGTGTCGAGGTTAAGCGCGGCGTTGAGTTCTGCCACTCAACACGCAATGCCTCCAATATTCGGCAGAAAGCGGGGAACAGAGTGTCTTAACACTTGGTTCCCTCTGCCTACCCTGCTGTGTGCGGGATACAGCGTGAAGCTGATTTATTTTGATTTTATTTTACGTAAACACATACTACTACAAAAATACTACTAAAGGATAATCAACTTGGAATTTTGCCGCCAATACCTACGACTCGATCTCGGAATCGGAAGGCGTATGCGGCGGTTTCCCTTTGATAGGTTTATGTAGGCGTGCGTCGTTTTTGACAATTTATATTACAATAATAATTTTATTATTTATTTTGTTTCAAAAAATCACTTTTTCATTTTTGGGTTTTTTTTTTAAATTGTATTTGGCTTTAATAGAGTAGTTAAAACTGTGGTTTCATTTAAAGTTGTGCTGACACTTCCATCCTGTCTATATAAATATTTTTGACGCATCAAGATGCGGAAAATTTAATATATAATTTTCGGGACATTGCGTTTTGAAAGGCAGAACGAAACGGCGCATACGCATTGTCTTGTTAAAAGGAAATAAAATAATTTATTCCTACAAGTGGAAAATAACCCACAACTGTGGTGTTTATAGTAAGAGGTACCATGGACTCTAAAAATGTATAACATTTCAAGCATTTCAAGATTAAGATTTATTTCTGTATAAACACTTACCCCAGTACTTCACTTCTTTAGGGTGGCGTCTGGTGACGGTCCACTCCCATTGCCCGGTTTTCGTATCGAGGATCTGTCGAGTACGACGTCGAGTTTGCTTCTCTAGAGCTACTTTGGCTTTTTCGTACTTCAATGGTCTACAAATAAAATATTACTTTAAAATTATATATATTACTTTCAGTAACATTAGTTTATATTGTATTCTTAATTTTTTTTCTTAACAAATAATATGAATCTATCTGTATAGACATACCTTGTTTTCTTGTTATAATTGCATAAGGTGATATAAACTTCGATTGGAGTGACTTTGGATTTCTTTATTAAATCTTGATTGTTTAAAAGTGAGATCAGGATATCTGTAGTGATGGAGTCAGCATTGAGAAAGCCCATGTTGTGAATGCGTTGGATATTGTACAACAATTCGCTTAAAGAGAACTGTGGTAGAATTGCATTCCAAACCTGTAAAAGAATATAGTCTTAGATAGAGATGGATGTCATTTGTGGTGCAGAGGCACAAGCTGGCGCCAAGAAGGGCCACAGGTTGTAGGTTCGATTACCACTTGAGAAAATTAAATATATAGTATTTCATTTTCCTTGTTTCGGTAATGAGAGAACGGGTGAGTTTCGCAATGCAATTGCATACGCAATATCTATAGAATATGAATAGAAAGTGGACAATGGATTATTTTAAAGAGAATAAAGTGTCTTAACACAAGATTCTTATCCACCTACCTACCCTGCTTTGTACGGGTAAAGTGTCGAGCTAAAAAATATAAAAGTATATATTTTTATATATATTACCATATATTTATTAACAAAAATGTTATTTTTTTAAATATGTGAATATTTATAGATATAATTCAGTTTTAAGCAATTTTGTTAATTGACTTTATTTGTCTTAGTAAAATTGAAAGTTTGGTAGTAATATTATATAAATAAGAATCATCTTGGGATATAAAACTAAGGATAACTTATGTAATGATATACTATACTAAATTATACTTCTTTGACAGTCCACAAGAATATTTATCAAATATGATAATTAAAAATTAAATCAAAATAAAACAGCTTCACCTGTATCCTACACACCGCAAGCAAGAGGGAACCTTAAGACATTCCATGGTGCAATATGATAATATTATTAAATAATAAAATATCTCATTTACCTCTTGAGATGTTAGCAAATGTCCTGGCACATGGTCTATAGTAAATTGGTTCTGAGTAGCAATAGCCGCCGCGGCGACTGGATCCTCACAGTGACGCAAGTCTTCCACCTTCTGGATATAGTTGAAAACTTCTTCAGTCCCTTCTGCAGTCCCCAAGAGTTGTTTAGCTCGCTTCAGTCCAAAAATTGCGTATTTGACAACTGCATCTCTGGCTAAAATTAAAGACACAAATAAGTTAAAAATTATCATAATATTTTCTTATAAGTATATGCATTTTGAGTAGAGCAGATGGATAAAAAAAAATTAAATTAAAAGCAAAGTTTAAGAAAGCAATATTTACCATGATCATTTTCAGGTATTTTCACATGTGATTTACGTAATAATGTTTTATGAGATCGACCATGTCTTGCCTTCACTCTCGACATCTCTTTTGCCAACTCCATTGGATCTTTGCTTGTATACCATCCTTGCACATGCTTACACCAACCACGACCATTACCTTTTAATATCAATCATTTTAATAAAAAAAAATTACATAGTTATTGAAAAACAAAATTGAAGATTATTCAAAATTAAAAATTAAAAAATAAATTAAATTAGCTTCACGCTGTATCCCGCACACAGCAAGGTAGGCATGGGGAACCTAGTGTTAAGACACTCCATTCCCCACTTTCTGCCGGATTCTGGAGGCATTGCGTGTTGAGTGGCAGAATTCAACGCCGCGCTTAACCTCGACACCAGAGCGAAGAAATGGAAATATAAATTTAAGTAAATATTTCATCTCCTCGAGTGGGGTTCGAACCCACAACCAGTCGGTTTTGCAGTCACACCTCGTGCCGCTGCGCCGCGACCGGCCTCATCATCATGAAGATTATTCACCTAAAATAATTTTCATAATTTTTGATACAACAAGGAAAAATATCCTATTGCATCAAAATCTTAAAATTGTTAGCTCTTAATATACATTCTCTATATAGCAGTAAATATATAAAAATAACTATGTATAAATTTATTTTCTAGTATCTAATTATGCTTTATTTCATTAAAGTTTAGAGTTCCATAAAAAAAAAATTAAAAAAAGCCTAGAATGTCTATCAGTCAGCCAGTTTTATAGTATCTTCAACTTACACACAAAAACTCCTAAAGAGATTTAGAGGAAACTTCACAATAATATAGGTTATACAACAATATAATATATAGGTTACAACACAAAAATAAGTTGGGATGTTAGTTACTCTAAAACTCCTACCAGGCTGTAGGGAGCGAGAGAGCTGGGTGGCCTGACAATGTCACACTTATCAAAACAAGAAACTTTATAAAAACAACAAGTGACAAAGGTGTCACACTAGTACTGTTTTATTAACAACTTGATGATATATTAAAATGTGTTTAATGATAAACATTTTTAATAATAATTAATATATAAATTATTATAGCTCTATAATTTATTATAGTAGTTTATTTTTAAAGTGTTAAAATGTGTCTCAATTTCAGAACATAAAATTGCACATTATATAATTTACTAATATACGGATATATATATATATATATATATATATATATATATATATATATATATATATATATATATATAATATTAAAAATAATTTCATTGATATCTACAGATTTCATTATTAAGTTTTATAGACATCATTCAATAATATTATTTATAGCGCTATCAGCATTTTACTTAATATAGTAACCCTATCAATGTATGTGACCTATAAAATAACCAGTTCTTGATTTGTTTACCTTTTATCTCATGGCTCCATGAATAGGGATTCAACTGTAAATGTATTATTTGTGGGTTCAATCCTCATAGAGGGCAATGAATTGTTTAAAAACAAATAATTATAGCATTGAGTTCACCACTCCACAAGCAATGTGTAAAATTCAGAAAGAAAGACATGCTTTTTGTCACTAGGGTCTTTGTGCCTACTTTGCTATATTTAAACAATATAGTATATGATTCAATATATTTATATAGAATAGCAATAAGCCTACCTGTTTGTAACAATCTAGTGAATTTATTGAACAGCATCATTTCTTCCGGAGTATTACATATTTCTGAGGCAACTTTGTAAGTAGCTTCTTTTACTGTAGGAGAGCCAATTAGAAGGCATTTTGTTAAAGCAAATGCAATAGTTTCAAATCTTGTATACCATCCATCTTTGTATGCCTAAAATAATACATATATTTTTAATATTTTATTATTGAAACTAATCATTATAATATTAGTTTCAAGAATCATAAACATTTATAATAACAATGTTATTTAAAAAGTATACCTTTAAGATGATGTCAACAACTTCAACATTATTCTGTCCATTCCCTAAGGCTTCATCAATAGCTTTCAATTTATCAGCTTCAAAATAATGAGAAGTCCAACATCCAGGGTAATATTTTGGAGTTTCATTTCCAGTGTGCAAATATCTCGTTATACGGTTTCGAAGTTTCGGATCGAGAGGTGGTGACGCCGTCATTGTCAAAAACTATTCGCCGGTATTACTTATAAAGGCGATACAATAGGTACATAAAAAAATAACAATATGCAAATATTGTATCATCCAGGTAAGTGGTTTAAAATATATTTAACAGAGTAGCATTCACCTAAAAAAGAAGACAGTGGATAGGTTAGAGCATTGAACGAATACAATATAATTTTTTGTCGGTACTCGAGCGAAACATGTGCCACAATTATTGAGGATGTGGCCAGAAAAAAATGGACAATGGAGGTTGACCTATAGTTTATAAAACATAAAGCCTATACTTACACTAGTCATATATTATAATTTTTTGAAAAGTTATATAGAAAGAATAACTTTAAAAGTAATACAGGTGACACAATGTCCAAAAATATACAAAAATTATTAAACGTACCTTGATAGTTTTCTCAAGTTTATTATTTGACAACTAATAAGTGTTGCTAGCTGAGATCACATAATGATTTTATCAAAAGAATTAATTATCGTGCAATGTATAAATATAATCAATTTAAATTTCGAAATCAATAATCAACCTTAGGTTTTTGTGAACATAGTAGTAGAACTTATAATATATATAAAAGCAGCATTTATTAAATATATTATACTATGCGTATATTTATTTTATTGAGAGAATTAGAGTAATTTTGTTCTGCCAATCTGTGTGTATTGTATTATGTAATGTTTTATCTGTATTTTGAATTGATAATTTGATACATTGTTGACATCTTGACATTGGACTTTTGACAAATAAAGATTAATCACATCAGCAAATTCAGAATTATTTGTTTTTCTTTAGGTAATTCTGAAGTCAATCATACAAAGCGTATAAAATTGTCGTATTGTTATTGTACTGTTATGTTCATTACATTATAACTTTACTTTGCGTTTTGACACATTTAGTGTAATTGTATATAATGCTATATTATTTAGTATAAGTCATCACAGTAGCCAGATACATGAGTTTAGATTTGGAAGAAGCTAACGAAACGCAACAACTAATGGAGAATGAGGGGGAGGAAGAGGAACAGA
>DWQW01013350.1:0-10289 GCA_018249695.1 Heliconius erato demophoon | reverse complement strand
TTATTTCATTTTACTTTCTGGTAGATCAAACGCGATACTGAATCTTGCTACTTAACAAGCAAGCAAAATCTCAACATTGAGTGGGAGTTGAAAATTGAGAGTTAGCACTAGGTTTCTGCTCTCCTACCCTTCGGAAAAAAAGGTGAAGCTGTTCTTTATATACAGAAAACACATATATATTTAGTATACCTTTGAAATTATGCACAGCATGTACCATACAGCGTAAGCCTCGCTGGCGGCTATTCGTCTAATTAACATTCCTCCTTATATTGTTATAGGTTACCCCATTGTTTTTACAATACTCGAATAAGCCTGTTGTTGCCCACTTGCCTAGTCAGCGCTTGGTAATTTAGCGCTAGTTTTAATTGCATTATATATATATTGAAAGAGTTCGGATTAACATTTTAGTGTTTTCTATATTTTATTATAATTTATAAGAAATTATAAAGTATCACCTTCACGCTATATCCCGCACAGAGCAGGGTAGGCAGAGGAACCTAGTGTCTCTACTACTTCCTCCCCCAATTGCCGAAATCTGGAGGCATTGCGTGTTAAGTGCTGAAACTCAACGCTGCTCTTCCTCGAGTAGGGATCGAATCGACAACCAGTCGGGTTTACAGTCACTATTTGCTGGACTGGCCTCAAATTAAATAAATAAATAAAATAAAGTAAATTTAACTTATATTACCAGACAGGGGACGACTTATTAATACCTGGGCTTTTGGGCTGTACCCCAGGTGGTCTCCGTGAGTTTAAGGGGCTGCCGCCTTCAGTAAAGGCAATAAATAATATAATCAACTTTCTCTTAACACTAACTTTTGCCCACTTAGTAAAGTACCAAAAAAAAATTAAATATTGATGCTGTTTCTCTTTTAATTTGTTTCCCAATTTTATATTTGCCATCATTAATATTTGACATATAACTATGTTACATTTTTCAACGGACTGACAGTTGACTGACACATTATAGCAATATTAGTATACAGATGTCAGTATACAATCACGAACTAACTTTTAGATGTATTAACAACAAAGTTCAGACTTTGATACCTTAATGTAATGAGATTGTAAACTTTATCGTTTCACACGCAGTTTTTGATATATTTCGTATTTTATGTTATACAAAACAATTCTATTTTAATTCTATAAATAAGCTTGTGATTTTAATTTGAATAATTAAACAAATCAAATAAAAGGAAAGAAATAAAATAGTTTACTTTGATTTTGTATTGTTTTAAATTTTAGTTTTACAATAGCTCTATTTAAGAACAGATTGATACATTTCTCTCTTTAAGCTTTCACACGATATACTAAGTGACAGGATTAAGTGGATCTTGAATCCGAATAATACATGAATAAAAAAAATCTGAAGCTGAATGAAGCTGATCTTCACGCTGTATCCCGCACACAGCAGGGTGCCTCCAGAATTCGGCATAAAGTGGGGAACGGAGTGTCTTAACACTAGGTTCCCTCTGCCTACCCTGCAGTTTGCGGGATACAGCGTGAAACTGATTTATTTTTATTTTACAATATTAAACTTTTATATAAAAATGAATTTTCGTTAAAAATGTTTTATTTTTCATGCGACTTCCTCTTTTTTTGGTACGATTGAAGCATGCATGTTACATTTTATAAAAATTGAGAGGGCTTAGAGCGATCGTACAAATTTTTGTACAAACGTATATAGAAGATAGAAAATACAAAAAATACTAATGGTAGAGTAGAGTAGATGGAATCTGTTTGCACAAATGCAAGCTTTGTTTATTCAAATGTTAATCAAGACAATTTAATATTTATATAAAAAAACTGTTTCTTTGATCTCTATTTGTATAGCGCTGTGTTGAGTTACAGCAAAGTCTCTAAAAAGACAGAATATATGGGATAGAGCAACTTATAGCCCCCGTCAGCTCTGTTAATTAAAAATAAAATAAAGTACATCACTACATAAAGTATAAAAATATTTTATTTATGCAGGGCAGGGCAGCTGGTTTAATTAAATTTAATTTTTAATTAATGCAGTTTAATAACAATATTTTTTTTATTTAGAACAATAATGAATTTTAAGTGCAAGATTTTATATACACATTTAGTTGATTGCACGCCAATATGTTGATTATTTTCCTTTTTCATAATATAAGACTAAATTATATATATACAAAGTTATTTGGAAATCACAGATAAAAAAATATTGTATAACAAAGGAAAATATAGTATCTTCATCAGGAGAGGATAGCAGTGTGTAAACTTTCACGAACATCTTCAATAATGGATAAGGGCTAATGAATATCGTGTAAATCGTAATGAATGGGCTTGGGCCATAAAAGAAGGAGGAAACTGTAGCTCGTTGGATGGATAAAAATTACCAAATGAATGAACCTCTACTATGACTCAACCCGTTTTGTTTGGCGAAAATTTAATTAATAATCAATAATTTGAAGCTTCTTTTGCTATCAATTTAGTTTTTTCTTTTCTATATTTTCATTTATTTATAATAAATAAATTTCGAAACTCAAACTTTGAACAACTGTGGGATACATATGCATAAGCAAGTAAGGCACAGGGAACCTTGTGTCAAGACAATGACATGAGTATTGAATGACGGAAATCTTCTTGTTGTATCACAACAAGCAAGGAAATGAAAATAATTCAATCTCCTCGTGTAGGAATCGAACCTATAAACTTGACGTTTGATGATAAACATCAATACCGTAGCGCAGCAGCACTTCGTGTGACATATGTCAAAGTTTTCAATTAAGCTGATATTGTCACCACCACAGATCATCACTGAAATTGACCTACTTAAGTTATAACAAAATCCTTTATGAAATTTTATATTCAGAATAAAATTACAAAATATAATTATTGTATTGAGACCGTGAATACGATTTGTGAAATTACGAATGAGGTCAAGAGGAAAATGTTCAAAAGCGGACCAGTGGAATAACAAATTATGAAGCATAACTTTATAATCTTAAGTATATTAGGCGTAATACGACATCGGGTGAAGAACAGAGTGTTGGCAAAATTCTATTATTGAAAAAAGTTCTTTAATTAAAATGCATTTTGTTGTGAAATATTCATTTTCAATATATTTTCACCTTTCATGAAGTAGAGAAACTAAACTGTTTATTTAAAGATTTAAATAGATAGCGTATTTACGCAAGCAACTACCTTGTTTGCGTAGATACGATAAAATTTTTCGTGGACTGTAAAAACGTCTATAACAAAAACATACTCTTATGAGCAACGGCCACTCTTTTAATATATTACAATTTTTACCCATAAGGTATTGAGGTACTTATTTGACTGTAAACGCGATAGTTATGAATTCAATTATTCGTTCTGGTAAGTTCGTTCGACAAAGCGTGGCATTCAATTCTCAACACGCAAAATCTCTTGGGCGGAAAGCAGCTAACAAAGTATCTTAATACTAGTTTCCATCTGCTTATCCTGCTTCCGGGATACAGCGTGAAGCGTGAAAAAAATATATAAAGTAAATCTATACATAGAATTCAAAGCAAATTATATTGTACTTATATGAACAGATATTAAACATAAATTACTTAATTTACTTCATTCAGAGTTTGTAATAATTATAAAAAGACAACAAGTGGACTATAAATTTAGAGAGTGATGAGAGAGAGAAGATCGAATGATGCTGGATGCTGTGAACTGTAAAGGTATATTCACAGTTTGAGCAGATCGCACAAAGGATTCGGGTTTACAAGCCTAAAGTAGGGAAATATTCCCATTATTTAAGGAAATTATATAAATTTATTGCTTTTAAGATTGAAATACTTTATCCTAATTTTAAATACCTTTTTCGCTGCATACATAGGTAAACTAAAATGATAAATCTATCCGTTTTTAAAGAAAGAATAATAAATTATGAGTGCTTTATTATACTGTATAAAGCACATAATGTATACATCATATTTAATTATAATAATAAGTCTATATACTTAAATTCTATAATTTAATATAATGTTAATTGTAATAATATTTTTTATAATTAAGATATAAATAAGATGTTAACATTATATATATTTTTTATTAAACTAAACTTAAAATAGTTTTTAACTATAATCTGATATAATCTAAATTAGCAAAAACTACATTATTCTCTACAAAATATTTCAATTTCAAATGAAAGAGCTTTTCCAAACGTGGCAACACTAATAAACGCGCCGGGAAAATGAGCTGAGGCCTGTATCTTCAGTCGGCTGTCGGAGCTTGGACAGATATAACGTTGTTACAATAATCGAATTTATATCGATATAATAAATTGAATTCATATTTTATTTCGGTTTGATGTACTTTATTTTATAAGCTATTTGTGTACGTTACGTTTTGAGTGCTAGTGTAGTGCATTTTGTTTAATCGTGCTTAACAGGTGAGTCCGCGGTAAACATACTAGCCTTTAAGTTATAACCTAAAAAGCTTAACTCAAATTATAATTTGAAATAAAATTACTAAAGATGCCTAATAAACTAATAAATATATGATATATTTAAAGTAAAACGTACTTAGTTTATATAAACAGTAAATTAACGTATTAATTGCCGTTCCAAATTCGATTTATAAATTGGTTTAATTTTATTTCCCGCGTTTTCTTTTTCAATATTCTATTTTTAAAATTGTATAATTGAAGGTATGTTGTATTATTATGTGAATTTCATTTTTTTTTATTTATTAACATTTAATTTATTATACAAATAATATTTAAATCAGGTTCTTATATTTTAAAGCTTTGAATATTTTAATAGTGAATAAATATATATATATATATATATATATATATATATATATATATATATATATATATATATATATATATATATATATATATATATATTTTAAGTATATACATAAAATAAATTTATAATATATAGTAAATAAATTGTTAGCATTAATGACAAATGTTATTATACCATAAAAACAAAATATTTAATTTTATTTTTAAAAGCTTTTTCTTGTAAAATTAAAATATAAATACAGTTTGCTTAAAATAAAAAAGAATTGATTCAGCGTAGGTTTTATAGTAAAACTTTTAACGAAGTCCCGCTCTGTAAAGTAGGTTACTTGTCAATTAACAATGCGTTCGTTTTACAGTCGCGATTAGAGTTTTTCATTGCCGAGTTATTTTTAACTATTTTCATGTTTCAAAGATTAATTATTAAGAGTATGTATTTGGTATATTTCTTTGCTCTAGTAAAAGACAATTCTAGAAAATTCGATAGAAGTGGTCAACAGAGTGTCGTAACACTGGCTACCCTCTGTCTTCCTCCTGGGTTTATGTGTAAAGCTAAAAAATATAAAAAAATATAGAACTAAATAAAATCTTACTATTACTAATTAATATGGATAAACGGAAATTTTAGCAAGTCGATGTTTTTGAAAAAGAGAATGTTAGAAGTTTATAATAGATATTTGTTACCTTGATATACCTTAGCCGGAAGGATTTGTATTATCTGTGTGTTTCTTTTCTTTTTATTTCTTTAATATCTTTAATTGACTTTTACGATCATATAATAAAATAAAATTATCAATTTCTTTTTTCCCAAAAAAAAAACGATTTCATTGGGATTTATTCGTATCATCAGCTATTACCTATCATTATATTAACTGGACAATAGACTATAACAGTGAAAAGTTTTTGCATTACACATTTTAATTTATTTTACTATTTAAAACCTTTAGCTTCATCAGGGAATTTGGGAGCTAGTTTTAGTACATTCCGTTCTTTGTAAGACATCCCGTTCCCCACTTTTCACTGAATTCTCGAGGCATTCTGTGTTAAATGGAACTCAACGCCGTGCTTTGCCTTGACACTAGAGTGACACGCTTATGCCCCTGCGCCACGACTTGCCTCATAAAAAATATTAAATATTTTTTATTCGTATTTAATACTGACACTTGATGTATAATTTTTTTATATCAGCTTCACACTGTAACCCGCACACAGTAGGGTAGGCAGAGGGAACCTAGTGTTTAAACACTCCGTTCCCCACTTTCTGCCAAATTCTGGAGGCATTGTGTGTTGAGTGGCAGAATTCAACGCCGCGCTTAGCCTCGACACGAGCGCGAAAAAATGGAAATATAAATTTAAGTAAATATTTCATCTCCTCGAGTGGGGATCGAACCCACAACCAGTCGGTTTTACATTCACACTTTGTGCCCTTGTGCCACGACTGGCCGAAATGTATAAATTTATATAATATAAGAACAATTAAGCATTTATAAAGTAAAAACAGTTGAAAGCTGCAACATAGCGTGACCTGAAACCCGATCTAATTAGACAAAGCGCGGCTTTCGTTTCCTCCGTCCAACACGCCATGTCGCTGTTGATGGAAAATTGTGAACTATCGCAATTAAGAAATCTTGTATGGTTTTAATAAATACAATATTTATTATCTTAAGGCACAAGGGCACACAGTGGCATTGTAAACACGGCTGGTTGTGGGTTCGATCTCTACTCGAGTAAATAAATTATTTATTTAAATGTATATTTCCACTTCTTCGCGCTGGTGTCGAGGCAAAGCCGCGTTGCGGCGTTGATTTCGCTACTCAGCACGCAATGTCTCCAGAATTCGCCGGAAAGTGGGGAACGGAGTATATCTTGTAGTATACTAGGTTCCATCTGCCTACCCTGCTGTGTGCGGGAATCAGCGTTAAGTGGAAAAAAAAATCTTTTGTACTAAATAATTTGTTTGATGGGCAACATCATCAAATCATGTGCATACATTATATGACATTAAGTGAATATAATAATATGTATAAATAACATGTTATAAAAATAAGAAAATACATGTTTTTTAAAGAAATAAATGGAGTAGGAGAGACATATTTCGTCAAAATTTAAAGAAATATGTTATATAGTCATTATGCCAAAATGTAAATATAATACTAAGTGCCTGTGACGTCGAAACAAATTTAATATCGAATTTCGACCATTCTTTTTTGGATTTCTAATACATTTTCCTGCAAAATTCAGCAAATTCTTTTCTATTATTAAATGTACTCGTACGATATTATGTAGGCTAGAAATCATAAAGTGCTCGAAACGAGCCCGTGCAGTAATTGCTTCCTCTATAGGAAACGCAGCGTGCAGAACCTCCATTTCTGCCTCTCAGCGCTATAAATCTGGAACGAAATGCAATTAAACCATTGGTTATATCCTTATGTAGTACTATTTTTGTTTATTTGTATGAAATGTGTTTAGTATTGTATGGTGAATGGAAAAATGTTTGGTGCTGTTGGGATATGAGAATTTGAAAGTGATGGTCGTGGATTTGAATCCAACGGGAAAATATAGACTTGTAATATATGAGATTGTTTAGTGAAATGAAATAACTAATAGAGTTATGCATCACGGTTGCGGAAACTCTAAAGCTCTACCGTAATTGCAACATTTTTCATTGGTACCTCGATTTTCCAGATAATAGCGTAATGTAATATAGCTATAAGCTATATTTTGTCCTTTTTAATATATAGACTGTCTTATATTTTATTTCCAAACAATAAGCGCGTTCAACCAAACAAACACTTCAGCTTTATAATTTTAGTATAGATATGATTACTTAGTTTAGTTATACAAAAGTGTTAAGTATATTTAGTACTGTCTGTCTACTCTCATACAAGGGATGTATGGAGATTAATAAATATTAATATATGCGTTTGATATTTTGCAACGTATCAATATATTAATATTGCGGAAATCAAACCCACGTCTCTTCGAAATTGTCTAAACGTTATAGTTATGATATAATAAAACTTTTACCTGTATATTCTTATTTTAGAAAATGTATGTGCATATCGAACCTTGAATACCTACATACACTTCAGTGGTCAGACTACTACGCCATATCGTTCCTTTCGAGCTACATCTTATACGCTATAACTTATTTATGTCTCTTATCTTTACGTATCTTCTTCTTCTTCTCAATAATGTGATTGAATATTTAGTTAACCTTTCTACTGCAGTCCTTGACTAAATATCAGAAAATGAAGTTCTTAAACTATCGTTAAAGCGCGGTAATTACTTCCTCCACGCGTGCTGTGAAACCTGCCAGTATTAGTCTCGAAATATACCTACATACAAAATATAAGATATGTGATATTAATGTATTTAGTAGTAGTAGTAGTAGTAGTAGTAGTAGGTGTATCAAAATTATGATGATTAAAAATATATTATTGACAATACTTAGTCCGAAATAACTCACAACCAGTCGGTTCTGCAGTCACACCTCGTGCCACTGCGCCACGACCGGCCTCACTTATAAAAATAAAACATATATTTATATTTTTAAGGTAGACCTTCATCTTATACAACTCTATTGAAACAAAACTGAGTATGGTCAAAGCAAATATTTTCCCTGAGATATTTTATTAGAAAGTTTTAATTTTTATTAACTTTTTTTTCTATCTTTATCTTCGGAGTCTGTATTTTAGCAAAAAGCGGAAAAGTACACGCAAAATAGGGTTAGTCATAATAACTGGAAGAATTATGATGCATTTATTAAAGTCGTAGCGAACGAACGTGCCTAACGATACGCAACCCACATGGTTGATGTTTAATTTAGAAGAATATAAATATACATATATCGAGGCCAGTCGTGGCGCAGGGGCACAAATTGTAACTGTAAACGCGACTGGTAGTGGATTCGATCCCCACTCGAGAAAATGAAATATTTATTTAAATTTATATTTTCATTTCTTCGTTTTGGTGTCGAGGCAATAGCGCGGTATTGAGTTTCGCCACTCAACACTCAATACCTCCAGAATTCGGCGAAAAGTGGCGAACAGTGTCTTAATACTAGGCTGCCTCCCTGCTGTCTGCGTGATACAGCGTGATAAATATATAGGTTATATTAAATTATTAGACAATCTCAGTTTGATGTATGTATGTTCAATTTTATGTTGGGATAATTAAGTTTCGCTCTGGTGAAATAAAGCAAGACGTTGATTCGACGCCGAAAAGTAAAACAAAGCCTACTAATATTATATATGTGTGGATGCATGTTTGTTCTTTTTTCACGCAAAAACTACTTAACAGATTTAGATAAAACTTTACAATAATATAACTTATACATCAGAATGTTGCATAGGCTACAATTTATGTAAGCATTTAGTATAAATTAGTTAACATAACATTTTGCTTAAGCGGGCGAAACTCGAATTCGTGTTTACAATCAGATACTGGTCGCTACGCCACGATGGCCTCATATGGTTTGGTGTAACGTATTTTGTTTAGTATTTCTTTTAATTTAAACTTAAATAAATAATAACGCTTGAAAATAATATGAAAATGTAAACGTAACATTATTATTATTAATATATTTTTGTTATATATGCTACTTCGTTAACCCAAATTCAGGGAGTGCATATTCAATTATTTTAATTAAAATTATCGTATATATTATTTCTGTATCCATCTTTTATTTTGTTAATATATGAAAATAATAATATGTTATTTTTATAATATAATTTTTACACGTTTAATATTGTAACGGTCGGGTCATATACCGTAAAAACTTTGTAGTTTTCCTAAAATATATAACAGGCCTTTTTTGGCCTGTAGCGCAGTGGGAGAGAAGTTGACTGTAAATCCAACGATTGTGGGTTCCATCACCACTAGGGGAAATATTTATATTTTCCACTATAGTAGACGAAGCACGTCGTTAAGTTTCTGTCTCTTAAGTTCTACTTAACACGCAATTGTTAGCATAAATTACTTATAGTGTAGTAATAGGTGTCACTGTAATTACGAGTACGTCATTTGATATTGTTTCCATTATCGATTGTATTAAGTGGCGGTAGTGTGCTGCGTTTTTTCCGGTGGATTTCCAACAAACGACACGGCACTCATGTTCTTTACGTTCTAAGATATAGTCGAGATAACTAGTCATTAGAATTCATATTTAAATATTGTGACTACGAGAGTATATATGTATATAACAAGTGTAAATAAATTTATTATATACTATCTACCACTATACTATCCACTTTTCGCCTTGTAACAGTATATACCTTGAGTATAGGTAAAAAATAAATAAATAAAATAAAATATGCATGGCAATGCACATAAATAACATAGTTAATTATGAATAATACAAACTATATATTTTGAACAAAATATTAATCGAGACGCGTTCGTGTATTCTCGTCCCGAGTGTCGCGACCGTCGTTCTGTATATATAGGTGGTGGTGATGCTCGGAAGGCAGCGGTCGAGTCGAACTATTAAGTACTACGGTACAAATAAATATGATGCACATAAAGACTCGTACCA
>DWQW01013349.1:0-10290 GCA_018249695.1 Heliconius erato demophoon | reverse complement strand
AAATAATAAACATTAATGCTTATACAACTCAGTAATCACATATTTTATAGAAGTTGATATTCAAGAAATTGTGCTGCGAACTTAACCTCACTTTTATCAAATCTCTAATAACTCAGCTCTCAGATTGTCAAAATTTATATAGTTTTCAAGGAGGGAATAATGTACCTAAATCTATTAAATCATACCATTTTCATATCTTTACATTCTGGACCCAAAAATGTATGGAATAGTTTCAGTCTCCTTTTCTTAGTTTAATTTTAAAAATAATTGTATTGTGATCAGATCATCAGAAGAAATAGTAGAATTTTTTTTATCGTATCATATAAATCATATTATATTAGAATATCGTAGAAAATATATTACAATGTATACTTAGAAGTGGCAGATATAATTCTACAAGAGAACAAATTGGTTTTTCGAAAGATTGATGACTATTCCAAATGTATGGAACACGTGAAGTTTGATTTTCTTTGTTCCTGGTTTTGTCATGAAATATGGGTATGTATTCAAATTGTTTTTATATATTTTCAATAAATGGTCGTAGCGCAACGGTAAAGTAACTGGTGAACGTCAAAACGACTGTTGTTGGTTCGATTCCCTCCCACTCGTGGTATATTAATATTAATATTTTCATTTCCTTCCTTTGATTTCCACCAGAACGCAATGTCTCAAAATTGGACGGTGTGTAGAAAACAGAGAGTTTTAAAACAAAGTTCCCTCTGCATACTTCACAATATGGGGCATACACCGAGAAAATAAACTGCTGAGCTGCTGAACCAATTTTTATGGGAGTCACTGACCGACAAAGAAGTTTATGGACCAACATACACACAATTTTTTATCCCTATCCCTAATTTGATAGGGATTTACTCGGAAAAAAATCGCGTTCGCCGTAATCTTAACAAAATCCCAAAAGATTTAAATTACGATTTAAGTGTATTACAACATCGATAAGATAGCCATACAACCATTAAAATATCCAACCAATCTTCCCTAATTACATTTAAATAATATTAAATAAACAAGAGACGGGCAAAGCCGCGCGGAGGTTGGAGGTTGCTCGTTTGTTAATAAAGAGGAAGTGCTTCTATAAAAAACCATGCCATTAATAAAATTGTGTATAAAATACGAGTACACAATTAGCCGCTCACAGTTGAGCCGACAGTAGGGAGCCTCCAGAGACCTCCTTGGTTATTAATTCCTTTGGTCTTTCAGTGAATACATTTTTTTTTGTAAAACGTTATATTTTGCATTTAAAATATATACTTTTTAAAAATAAAAAAAAACATTTTATTTAAGCTTTCGCCTTTATCCTGCAAATTGTAGAGTAGGCAAACTAGTGTTAAGACACTCCGTTCCTCACTTTTCAATGTCGGAAATACGTGCAGCTAAAAATTACAAAAAATATTCTGGTCTTGTTCTATGTCATTTATTTATTTATATCTTGACACTGTATCACTAGCAGGGTAGCCAGAGTGAACGAAGCACCAAACGCTACGGTCTCTGTACTTACTTTTACACCTCATCTACTATTATCAAACTCTTCATAAATTTTATTGATAGCACAATTTTAACCTTTTAGAACCATCATGGCGCAGGGGTACAAGCGAATGACTGTAAACACGACGGTTGTGGATTCGATTACCACTTGACGAAATAAAACATTTTCATTTGTTCGCCCTGGTGACGAATTTCCGTAACTCAGTACGCAATGCATCAAGACTTCGGCGAAAAATGAGAAACGGAGTGTCATAACACTTGATTCCCTATAAAGCTTAATAAATAAATATTCAACCTAAGGCTTTCATATCACCACCATACCACTGGTTCGGAAGGCAGTTCTGCTGAGAAGAGCCGGCAAGAAACTCAACAGTTGCTTTTTTCAATGTCAATACTATAATTTAAATCAAAGTTCAATAGACATTAATTCCATACATCTTTATCCTGTAAATATTCTTGAACAGTGTAATAAGCTTTACTTGTCACTATTTTTTTTGCAAAAAGACAGGTGTAAATTATGGTAGTGGCAAACTACACATTGCGGAATTTTATTATATACGCGTTGATAAATGATTTATTAACTTTTTGGTGACAAATATGAGGATAAATATAGGAACATGAGGCAATAAAATCAAGGGCAGTAAGTATCCTGTATACCATAATAAATTAAAATTAAATTAGCTTCATGCTGTATCCCGCACACAGCAGGGTAGGCAGAGGGAACATAATGTTAAGACATTCCGTTCCCCACTTTCTGCCGAATTCTGGAGGCATTGCGTGTTGTGTGGCAGAACTCAACGCCGCGCTTAGCCTCGACACCACAGCGAAGAAATGGAAATATAAATTTAAGTAAATATTTCATCTCCTCGAGTGGGTATCAAACCCACAATCAGTCGGTTTTACAGTCACACTTCGTGCCGCTGCGCCACGACTGGCCTCATAGTAGCAACAATGATATAGTTTTAATAACAGAGTTTTATTGTCTACACAATTAAAGGCTTTGGATAAATTACAAAACACTCCAATGGCATTTTATGACTTCTCCAATGCGTCTTAAATGTGCTTTAGGAATGCAGCATCTGCATCTGTAGTGGACTTGCCTTTGATAAAATCATATTTCTCACTATGGAAATAATTGTTAATGTGTAAGAAAATTTTGAGCTGGTTAAATTATATTTTTAAATATATTACTTAAAGACTGCAAAACAGAGATCGGTCTGTAGTTTCCAGGGTCACTTCCACCTCTGTAAATATCTCCACTTCTGTAAAGCGGCACTATTTTGCTATATTTCATGAAATTAGGAAAAAAACCGTACATACACTCACATTATATCAAGAGAAAAAAATATTTAAGGCAAAGATTTTTTCACTTTTCACACTTTTCCTTGTGAAGTATCCATTAGTGAGTGTTGATTTACGTTTGGAAAATAAAATGAGTATTTGGTGAATGTTGCGTTCACATTCCGTTGTTTTTTACCCTTTATTATGATTTATTAACGAACTTAATTTACCCTACTGTTATATTTAGCTATAACTTTTTTCTTTACTTCCTACCTTCTCGCTTCTCCCCACATAACAGGGTGAGCAAAGGGAACCTACTGTAGAGAATTAAGACACTCCATTCCCCACTTCGATATTTTATGTCAAGATATTTCATACTACGCTTTTTATTGTTTTTGAAATTCACGATGTGCGTATTAAGTAGCGAATCTCACGGTGCTGAGTATAATTTTCTTCTAGAGCAGTAAACTAATAAACTATACACGGTGGAAATTGAATTTAATAATAGTATTTACTTATATATTAGAATATTACAAAGGATGTCGTGGCGCACCGTCACAGCATCTGATTGTAAGCAGTTGTGGGTTTAATTTCTATTCAGGGATTTTTTTCATTTCCTCACTCAGATAACAACACAGAGCGCAGCGTTGAGTTCTGTCACTTAACACGCAATATTTGGAAAAAAAAGCTCAAAGTAGGGAACAGAGTGTTTTGACACTAGATTTCCTCACCCTTCTCGGATAAGCGAAATAAAGCCTGAAGCTGTAAAAAAAATCTTATTATAGAAAGATATAATATATGGGGCCACCCATAAATTTCACTGTAGACTAGTTAGTTACTACAGAAAACTGTCAAATTCTCGTAAAATAATTTCGCTTTACGCTTTAAAACCTAAGCCATGGTAATTTATCTCAGAAAGGCTTATCTAGCCAGTAATGAATTTACTAAGATAATGCAAAGCCACTTTATGTTTCGTGTAATATTTTAAAAGAATAATAAATATATTATATAATATAGAAAAGTGGAGATTTTTTTTTGCTTTAAAAAAAAAGATATTAAATTTATCAAAATGGAAGTATGTTAGGTGTAACTATTAAATTAAGGTTAGTGATCCCATTGAAAGGATATGAATATCCGATATCTTTTGAATTATCTACAGATAAATGTTACATGTATAAGGCTCTGGAAGCAGTAAAATATTATACGTCCATATTGCGATAGTTTTATGTGCATTTTACGGTTCTTTCAAACACTCCTCTGGTTTGCTATACGCTTGAGATCGTATTATTTTTACTCAGATGTTACACAGATTTTTATTTGCATACTCACACTTCTTGAAAGAAAAATACTTAGAAACTAATAAAGAAATGTAGCTTTATCGAAAGTTATGAAAACGGTCATGTAAAGATACTTTTTTCAGCTTTACGCTGTATCCCGCACATAGCAGGTTAGGCACCTGCCTACTGACCACCTGGTCAGTCACCCACCTGGTCAGTCACCAGATTTATCTATACTTGTAAATATGCGACACGTGCGAACTCGACAGATTCTGGGTGCGAATCCCATTCGAAGAAATTACATATTTAATACGTTAATTTTTTTATTTTTTCCTTAGCAAGAGAACGCAAATGTCATAATGAGAATGGAGTATCTTAACGATATGTTCCCAGGTTCCCTCTGCCTACCTTCCTATGTGCGAGATTCAGCGTAAAGCTAAAAATAATATTAATGTGTATAACTTTCAAAGGGAATCACGTTGAGAGAATTTAATTAAGCTTATTAAAAACTTGCCAAAGTACGGAAAAAAAGTCATAAATTTTGCATAGTTTTTGTAAGTACTCGAATAAGTTATATTCGAGTTAATTAGATTATTTCATATTTTTTTCAATAAAGTTGATATTTATAAGAGGAACTCAACCGGACGTTTTTACAATTCAAAAATTCCTTTGTCCATAAAACTCCACTGTCCACAGTTTGATTAAACATATTTCTTTTTACCAAGATTAAATCGCGACCCCGATGAAGAGCCCTCTGGGAAATAATGTCAAGATTGCAGTAAAACTATGACGAGAATAATGAAATTAGAGCCTTTTATACTTTAGAAATTCTACAATTGAAACAGATCAAAGTACAAATAAATAAAATACAAGAATAAGCGTATTACTCTAAGTGCGATGGTTGTCAATTCGATTCCCACTCGGGGGAATTAATTAATATTTATACATATATATTTTCATTTCTTCACTCTAAGGCGACCACACCACACACAATGCGTCAAAAGTTCACCAGAAGGTGAGGGACGGAATATTATAACTGTAATATGCGAGATACAGGTGATGTTCAAGACCAAATGATCGTTTTTAGTATAATTTAAATAGATAAACTATGTTTATAAGTAACTAAAATCTTTATTTTAGTTTCTTATAAACATAGTTAAAAACGCCTTTTATTTTTAAAGAACAAACATGTTATTTGTAATGTAAAACATATGTCATTTTATAAGGTGTTTTTATATTTCTGTCAATTATATTGTTGTGACCAGAATACATTCATCCACCCTTGCGAGCACATGTTTTAATTCCCTCCTTCCGAAACTTTTATTCAGGTGAACCTTACAAAATCTAGGCAATTTTTTTGAACTTGCTTTTAGTTATTTTCTAATTAAAATTCAGTACGATCTCATTTCTATTCAGAGGCTATACTCACAGCGAAAAAATTTACGGGGTGCTTTAAAAAGTTTAGCCAATATAACTTTTACACATCAAGCTGACCGCGTCATAAATGTAAATTTCGTTCAATAAACTGTTACATTTGAATAAAGTTTTTACAAGCAGCTGTCATTCTTTACTCCCATCGTAAACCCTAACCAGTGTTTTTGCCAGAATATATTTTGGAGGGTTTTTATCTCTGACCCTTTAGTAAATTGTGATGTTTGTGATAAAATTGAAGAGTGGGACTTTCTGTTTTACGTAAATTAATTAGTTATATTATTAAAATATCTATGAAGGCCAGTCGTGGCGCAAGGGAACAAGCATGCTGTAAACGTGATAGGTTATGGGTTCGATTCCCAATCGGGAAAATGAAGTACTTAATATTTTTATTTGTTCGTTCTATACCTACGCAATAGCTCCAGAATTCGACGAAAAGCGGGCATCGGAAGTGTCTTAATGAGAACGAAATGCGAACGAGTCTTAAGACTAGATTCCCAGGTTAAAAAATAATAATAATACACTACATAAAATTGGAATCAGTCTTTAACATTTTTGAAATGTTATTCCATGCTCTTCGAGGGACACTCCTAGGATCCTTGGAAGGTTTCCAAAAGTCGCGTTCTCGAAACTAGGCTACATTAAAATTTTTATACGTTTTAAAAAAATATAGATATCACTTTTTTTTTAGTTCAATTAGAACAAAATATAGCAAATGCCTGAATTTTCTGTAAAAATCCTATCGGGACTTTTTTTATGTATACAGGATGGAAGCGTTAGCGCGCCTTTTAAAAGAACAATATATACGGTAAAATATTTTAACTCTATACCTAAAGAAATTAATCAAGATACTACTACAAAAATACTACTATAGGTTAAATAGCTTTGAACTTTGCCGCCAATGTCTACTCGATTTAGAACTCATTTCGACACCGCGTATGCGGTTTGCCCTTTGATAAGTTTATGTCTGCGTGTGTTGTTCTTGACAAGTGGCATTATATTTTACAACGATAATTGTATTACTTATTTTGTTTGAAAAAATCACTTTAATTTTTGGTAATAAAATAATATTTTTTAATTGTATTAGGCTTTTATTGAGTAGTTAAAACTGTGGTATCATTTAAAGTGGTGCTGACAAAAACACTCTGTATAATATCTCCAACTATCAATATTAAATATCACGATATATTTCAAGCTTCATCAATTAATCAAACAAACATGTTTGACATTCGTAAATAGCTAGATTTGATCAGTGCTGTATCGATTGACAGAATATAATTTATAGTTTTTTTTTTTTTCAATTTTATTGTATTTTTAGTTTTTTTTGTTTCACGTACGACTTTATTCTGGATATATCAGCGTAGATAGAGATAATTTAATGTTAATTATCCGTTCTCCCTTTTGCACCATAATTCAACATTGTATTGCTTTGCTTTGCCAGGTGGTGAAAATGAAAATAATTTAAATATAATAATTACCAAGGGAGGGGAACCAACCACCACTGTCGCAATTACACTTTAGTCGCGCTACGCCACGACGGCTTGAATATATTTAGAATATTTAAATAATATATGATGATGTAGCGGCGCAGGTGGCGCACATGAGTGCGACTGTGTGTGCGACGGTTGTGGGTTTGATTTCTATTCGGGGGATTTAAATATTTATTATTTTTATCCAACCTGGTCACAAAGGAAAGCGCGGCAATTCAGCATGCAATTTCTGAAAATTTCGCTAGAAAGTGGTGAACGGAAATGCTTTAATCGAGAAGGGACTGTCTAAACAATAGGTGCCCAGGTTCCCTCTGCTTTTTCTTTAACAAGGTTACAGCAACTCAAATCAAACCTAAAACACTACGAAATCCTTCACTAAAACAATAAGCTACGATACTTTTGTAAAGGCTGTAGGTACTTCTATTACATTAGTCACTCTATAGAAACTCATACGGACTCCATATGGACCCTCGTAAAGTCCTAACAACTTACAATTGTTTTAATTCCATGCCCATGTCCTTTTGGAATAGAAAATTAATCTTATTTAGTTAGGGACATGAATATTTAGCAATATTATCAAGTGTTTATCTTATTCGAGGAATAATGGGAGCATTTGGATGTAAATGCGATTGTTTTGAGTTTGATTCTCATACGGGGGAATGTATTATTTTTTATTCTGGGCTTCGCCACACAGCAGGCATTGCTTCAAATTCTACGTGAAAGTTCGAGTGTTAAAATAGTGATGATAATTTAAAAAGTATAATACAAGTGCTTCGCTATATCCCACAGAACATAGTAGATTGAACCTTGTTCCCCACTTATTACGCAGAATTTATCGCCACGCTTAGTCAATGTATTAGTATCAGAGCGTATTGTATTAAGTATGTGTGCGAAAGATGGACGAACAATCCCGGAAACCGATTACGATGATTTTTTTTTTTGGAAAGTATACACTTCAAAATATTTTGATGAATATTTGGTTAGATTCTGATTATGGGATTCGATTGAAATTGAAGAAATCGGTGTTTATTTTGGTAAAAATTACAATTATTTTCTAGATAGATGTAGCCTAAGCCGTTGTGGCAACACTACCGTTGATAATTTCTATATTACTTCATGATTTATGAGAGCCTGAAAGCCCTTTATAATCACTATCAAATTACAGGGATTCTAATGTTAGGTCTGTCAGTTTAACTATCTTTGTCTTTGTTAGATCTTTGTACTATTTGAATTGGTGAGTAAATTATTTTATCGTTTCAGTAAATTATTATTATTTATTTTTATGGCCAGTAGTGGTGCAGGAGTACAAGGGTGTGACTGTAAAAGCGACTGGTTGTGAGTTCGATCCCTACTCGAAGAAATTAAATATTTTTTTTAATTTATATTTCAATTTCTTCGCTCTGGTGTCGAGGCAAAGCGCGACGTTGACTTCCACCGCTCAGCACGCAATGTATCCAAAATTTTTCGGAAAGTGGGGAACGGAGTGTCTTAACACTGGATTCCCTCTGCGTACCCTGCAGCGCGCGCCATACAGCGCGAAGATGAAAAGAAAATAAAGAAAAATAAAGAGTTGTAATAGAAAAAAGACTAATATTGTCGATTTGATTCTTACTTTATATAAATGAAATTAAATAAATCAGCTTTATTGGGATCGAACCTTTAACCAGTCGCGTTTACAGTCACATACTAATGCCCCTTCGCCACTACTGGCTTCTCGATATTCTTATTTTATTTTAAGCAAGCAATATATTGAAATGCTTTCAGTTATTACGTAAATAGAATAACTATCAAATTAACATATTTTATATTGTAATACGTATAGCTTCACGCTATATCTCGCACACAGCAGGGTAGACAGAGAGAACCTAGTGTTAAGACACTCTGTTCCCACTTTCTGCCGAGTTCTGGAGGCATTGCGTGTTGAGTGGCAGAACTCAACGCCGCGCTTAACCTTGACACCAGAGCGAAGAATTGGAAATATACATTTAAATAAATATTTCATCTCCTCGAGTGGGGATCGAACCCACAACCAGTCGGTTTTACAGTCACATTTTGTGCCGCTGCGCTACGACTGGCCTCTAATACGTATAGCGCTGATAATAATAAATTGGTTTCATTAAATATTGCAATGAAGAATGTTGTAATCCTGTAATTATATTTTAATTCGAAATTTTAATGCTATTTTAGACGATCCGTTCTCCGTCACTCCTCATTGCCTAATACATGTATATTTTTAACAAGAATGAATGAAAAGTGAAGGAACGCAGTGACTGATCATTATTCTGCCAAGCAAATTTTGTCAAGTGAGAGTTGAACGTGCCCATCGAAATACTAATACAGATAAATTTAGTTTCAAATATAATATAAATTTAATACTAGTATAGATAAATAAAGCAATTCTACGAGTATAAGGTACCATTTTAGATTTTCTTACCTTAAAAGAAAAAAAAGGAAACCCTTATAAGATCACTTTGTTGTCAGTCTAGTCGTCTGTCAAAATCATTTATCTTGAAATTGTGCCATGCTGAAATTAATACCAAAGATTCAGGTCTATGGTACCTTGGTGTACAGAAACATTCAAGCTTCTAACGCCCAATATTAATAATCTATCTCCTACGTCAATCTTCGATTGTTCCATATATCAATCCAATCTCTAGATTGGATATGGTGGTTTGATTGGTGGATATGGAACAATCGAAGATTGACGTAGGAGACAGATTATTAATATTGGGCGTAAGTCAATAAAATCAAAAGATACGAGCATATTTGCATCGATTTTGCTGCATTCCAACGCACTTCACCGGTGCGGTTTTATTTATTTTGAGATACGGAATCCTAAAAATAGGAATTTAAAAGAATTGTGTTTTCAGTTTCAGCTGAAATATATCGTCCACGATTTGTAACGGCGTCGAGCAACAAATAGCCGGTAGCTCGGTCCGCGGACGTCGAATGTAACTAGAGTAATCAAGTGCGTCCATTTTATATTATTGGCGCCTCTCGTGTTTTCATTATTGTTTTTTAAATCAGGATTTTATACATTTACTAGAGGGCGCGCGCGGCTGCGCCCGCTTATTAGGAGTGAATTCTAAAAAAACCACGAAACATGTGTTCAATAAAATATTTTTAACAGTCTGAATTTAATTTTTTATAAAAATCGGTGGCGTTTTAAAGATTTTTCCATTTCACTTTCAACCCCTTATTTGAACCCTTAGGGGGTGAATTCTTAAAAACCATGAAACACGTGTTCAATGAAATATTTTTAAGAGTCTGGATTTAAAATTTTATAAGAATCGGTGCCAATTTTAAAAAAA
>DWQW01013348.1:0-10290 GCA_018249695.1 Heliconius erato demophoon | reverse complement strand
TACTCATCTAATTTCCTCCACAAACCTTGTCTCGTCGTGTTTACGCGTAATAAATTAAATTTACAAGGCGCTAGAGTGATAGAATAGAAATGAGGCTTTAGAGTAGGTATATTTCTAAGTTACCTACTATGTATTTTCTTTAAATTATATAGATACATAGATGATTTATGAGAGACGTAGCGTAGGAATACAAGCGTGCTTGTACACATGTTTGTAAACACGACAGGTCGTGAGTTCGATTCCAACTTGAGGAAATTAAATATTTAATATTTCCTCGAATTGGTAACGAGGCAAAGCGCGGAATTGAATGCCGCTACTGAGGACACAATACCTCCAGAATTTGGCGAAAAATGTGGTACGGAAATGTCGTAATGGAAAGTGTCTTATAGGTGCCGCTGTTGCCAGATTTTGTTTCGGGGAAAAGCGGGATTTTTATCTACGGAATGGTTTGTAACTTATTAAAAAAATAAAATAATTTTTAAAATACATGGAATAAACCACGAAAACGAGACCATGTCGTTCAGGACATTTAAATTTTGGACTAAAAATTGAAAAGTCCTACCACAATCGGGATGTCTGGCAATGCTGCTAGATTTTCAGATTTCCTCTGCCTACATTGCCATGTACGAAATACAGCCTGAAGCTAAAAAAAGACTTATGTGGGGGTAATCACCGCAGAATACCTACATACGGGTACATAACAAAATTATAGGTGAGATAAAATCTAAAATAACATACTTTTATGAAATGACATTCATATAGGCACACTTTTCAGTATTTGGCTATTATAATTCAAATTCTTTCTAACACAATTATTTTTATAACAATGTTATTAATGCTTTTATTTGACTATCTTTCATTAATGTCTAAAGTTGTTACTTAACTCATAGTTTTTTTTATATTGACAAAGCTTAAAATAACATTTAAATTAAATATTTTAAAAACTACTGTTAAAAAAGGTTAAATACAATAGAATAATAAATATTAAGCATTTTTGTTAAAACTACTTATTTATTTTCTTAAAACAAGCAAACAGTGTGTAAGTACTAAATACACTTGTTTATAATCCAAAATTTTCTTTATGTTAAACATTGTATTGTGTACTTTAGCTACCTCTATTATTTAACATAAAAACACATTAGGCTAATGCTCGAAGGGGAATAATTCAATATGTTTATTCGCGTAAAAGAATTTTCGCTTATTTCGATATTCGGCTGTCGAAAAGTGTTACATGGAACGTAATAATATTAATGGTTTTACTAAATTCCCTTACTTTAAAAGAGATTTTCACAAGGAAATCCATTTATTTTGACAGAAACTTAATAAGATTTCAAGATTAAAATCAGTTTCCGCCGAATTCTGGAGGTATTGCATGTTGAAGGACGGAGCTCAACGCCGCGCTTTGACTCTACACCAGAGCGAAGAAATAAAAATATAAGTTTAAGTGAATATTTCGCTTCCTCGACTGGGGATCGAACCCACTACCAGTCGCGTACAGGTACGGATATGCTTTATGCCGCTGCACCACGACTGGCCTCAGTCAAAAAGTTTTGACATTGGTTCTCTAGTTCTACTATTAACATTATTAGAAAATGCTGTTATAAAATCGTTGAGCTAGTAATCGTAGAGATAAATTAGTGACAATATGATTATTAAGTTATTTGAATCCTAATCTTCTAATAGGTATATATAAAAAGGCATTAGATTTTTCCATTTACAGAAAAAGTTCAAAATTTCTATCAAAACGAGGCGAATAAAAATGTGTAAGTTTTCTCTCTGTTACTAAATAAATATGAGAATGTACAAAGATTCAAAAACCCAATAAAATTAATATTAGATATTTAATACTTAAATCCGATAAAATAATTTCTATTTTTTTTATTCAAAATAAGAGAAACAAATCAAACGCAATATTGTAGTACAATTACAAAATCCACATCAAACAGCAATATAATTAAATGAAAGAGTTAAGCAACACATGGTAGCTCTATTGTAGTAATGTCTTTATTTCACCGGCCATTGCTCTACAATGCACACAGTCGTTAAAATTCAATTGAGTCCTCGTCATATCTTCACTAACATTGTTAGTGGTGGCCATAGCTGGTAATTGCTTCGACAAATGGCGTAAAGGGGTGAAGGGATATAAAACTATATTATTAGAAAATTATACGCGTCGTTGTTCATTCGATTCGTGTTATTCGGATAATGTAACTATATTATCAACTTGTAGGAGGATTTTGTGTCATGTTTGGCACATGCGGTGGTTGTAGGTTTGATCTTTATAAAAATTGTTTATTTAATGCGTTTTTTTTATTTTCTACGTTTCGGCCAAAGCTAAGTTTTGAGTTCCGGCATGTGAAACGCGATGGCTCTGTAATTAATGAAAATTGATATTAATAACGATAGTAAATAAATAAATAAATGTATAATGTATCTATACTGATTTATATATCTTATGTAAAAGGAGTTATAAAATCTAATCGAAACGTTTTTAAAATTACCAATAGAAAAACTTTTAACGATTTTGTGTTCCTTTTAGAAATTTTCGAAAACATTTTAAATGAATTAATTATATTTACTTTAAATGAATTTTAGCCTTGACATAAGACTTTTTTTTAATAAATAGACTTATCTATTTATAAGAATAGCACGACATCATCATCAACCGATTTTATTATGAATTATTTAGATTATAGTTATTTATTTATTTCGTAATAATATTTATGCAGTTACTGTACATGTTACTTAAATTTTAAAATGACGCACAAAGTTGTATTTAATCTGTATCACAGGGGCACAAGGATATAGCTGTAACGCGATAGTTGTGGATTCGATCACCACTCGGGGAAATAAATTATTATTTATTAATATGTTCATTACTTCACTCTGGCACTGAAGCAAAAGCCATCGAGTTCCACCATTCAACATGCAATACCTCGAAGAACTCGGCGGAAAGTGGGAAACGGAATGTTTTCACACTAGGTTATCTCTGCCTACCCTCGACGTACGTACCTACGTATGACGTTATCACAATATATGATTTTATACAACAACAATAAAGTTTTATTATCGTTTTATTTAGCAGGGTTTGCTTTATTTGTATCCATAATATTTTTCAAATTTTATTTAAACATATTAAAACCGATTTATTTTAATTATTATGTAATAAGGTAGAATAGGTAATAAGGTGTAAGGCTAAGAGATAAGAATCTGTTGCCTGCCAATGTTTAAAAATAGTTTTAAAAATAGAGAGATAGTAGATACCTATTATTTAAATTATTCCAAAAATAAGTGTAAAGTAACGAAAACTCTGCCATTTTTCATCTCCCAAATAGCATTTAAGTGAAAAACAAATGCGATTTCCTTGTCAAAACTACAAAACACTATTCTAGGGTGTCGTATAAACCCGCATCGTTTACTTTAAAGTTGGGCGTCGACTTAAAAGTGCTAAGCCGTGTTGAGACCGACTATTCCCGCAACGGACTTATCCATCAATATCTTTTGCATACGAGTGAGGTATTGTTATAGATTTTATACCTATGTATTATATTTTATATAAGGGAAAATTAAAAGTTTTTATAGTTCATAGTTATTACTATGTATCAAAATGAATATAGTGGATAAGGGCAGTCTAAAGGTGTATGAGGAGAGCCACGATTTTATAAAAAACATGATTTACATTGTATTTTTCCAATTTATTTTTTTTGGTGAACTAAACCTGTTGTGGATGAAATTATGGATAAAATTGATTTCAATTTATGATATACTAATGAGGAAACAGTCTTGTAACACCAGTTTCATCTTTTTCTATATTTTTCAGTATTTGGTTTTTATTATGTTTTTAAATAATGGAATTAGAAATAGGGATGAGTTTATACATTGCATCTTATCAAAAATTAAGCTTATAGATTATATATTTGATAAACCGCAACTCAACACGCAATGCCTCCAGAACTCGGCGGAAAGTGGTGAACAGTGTGTCTTGATACTAGGTTCCCTCTGCCTATCCTGCTGTATGCGGGATACAGTGTGAAATATAGAGAAATCAAAAGCATTAAAAGAATTGGCATATCTACTTTTAAAACTACAATTGATACACATAATAACAAATTAACAAAAAATTTCAAAAATTACTAAGTTACTCGTAATTTATAGATATTATTTGCACGTGAATAATAGAATAAGTTAATTAATTAATTAACTTACTTTATAATGAATTGTAGTTAATACTTTATTTTTACAAAAGTTTAACTGAAGGTGAAAGAATTGAAAATAGTTGGTCCTGCGTGGCTAAATATTCATAAAATATACATATTTAACACGGATTTTAAAATAATACTCTTATAATGTTATTTAATGTAAATGTGTGGTTATTTGTATTAAAGAGTGAAGGGGTGAGTTTGAAAAGTAACAAAAAATAAATATTTTACGTAAAAGCACTCTAAACTCTAGTCTTTTCTAGGCCAAGTTGGAGCGTGAACGTCCCTCCCTCGTAATATTCCGAGCAAGCTGTCGAGGATGAATCAAGACGTTTGACTTCACGCCGTGCCTAGCTGGCTCCCACCGCCGGGGCTTACGAAAGAATCCGTTGACACTCCTCCTACCAGTGTCAGCTGGGGAGTCACATCGTTATATTTTAGAAAAGTATTTTGGATGGTTTCCATCTGACAGTCTATCCTGCACACACCTGCACACATAACGTACTCGTTTCCTCATTCGGGCGGTGTACACGTGAAAAGGTTTCCTCACGACAAAAAATGATGTTTTAGATCTAGTTTTACTAACAACGCTACCAGATATTCCTCTAAGTAATAACTATGTTTTATTTTTGAGTGCAAAACATCATAATGCTGGACTATACATTCTTTTCAGGACACTGATAAAATGGACGTATGCAGTCCATTTTATCTATACGCAAAAACACTCCAGTATACTTTAATAAGGTACGCTATATTCACACCTCCAATCAGATATAACACTTAGGCAGTTCACACACGATTGCCAGCTGTAACCTTCATATCCAATTCTCTATTCAATCAGCGCCACAATACCTCGGGGATGGTTTTATTAACAAACGAACAGTCCAAATAAAGCGGCAATTACGTCACCTACAAACGACATTCAAAATTACCTATTGCCAACATTTTTTTTCATCCAAGTCCCAGTAGGCACCCAGAACTGAGTGGGAGTGGTCAAATGTGTGTAGGATCCACCCATTGGCCGCCAAGAACACACCCACTGTTGTAACAAAAAGGAATGATTCAATACACGGAGTTGGTCCCAAAACGCCGCTAGAGGTAGAGCCTTGAGAATTTCTCTTTCCCTTTCTCAAGTAGCTGCCAGCGTTACAGGACGGTGCGCACAGAATTCGGGTTTGCGTCGAGGTCCCAGGAGATTGTACAGCGCCATCTGTCGGTCGACGGCTGAACCATGTTGGTTAGATCTTGCCAAGATGGCGTCGTCATCTCTACTGAGGATTCTGTGTCACTTCTGAAAAGTTTTGGAAACTTCCGACTATCTGAGGAAAGTGTTGAAATTAAACTGTGGGCGATATTTGTTTTATTTTATTGGCAGGATTTATATATTTTTTCTACTTTTTTGTGGTAATTTTGTGAGTTAGAATAAAATTATTGGTAAATTAATCTATCAAAAATATTTCTGTAACTGAAAATTAAAATCAGTAAAAGTACTAAATGTACTAGTACTAGTTTATACTTAGAATAAAAAATATAATTTTATTCATTGTATGTCTTGTAAAGTTATTAAAAAAAACTATTCAATACGTAAGCTAATTAGTAATTATATAGTAAGTAACTAAATCGCCTCCCCCTCAACAGTTTTATTTTAAAATATAATTAAAACAACGTTGATCTGCCTATGCAGGAATACATGGCATGATTATGGATTCAAATACTATTCAGGGAAAAAATAATACACAAAAATTTACATAGGTTATTTTTGAAAAACTTTTTTACGGTTAAGTTCCCCTTTTGTGCATACTTGTTTGTTTTTATGTTATGTATAATAGAGAATAAATAAAACATCCTTAATTAAAAATGGAAATTTATTATTACATAGTTTTTTTTACATTTTCACTTACATATACAACAATAACATTTTTTAACTCCACGCTTTTTTTTAATATATTGGGGTAAACTAACAGTGCGCATACATGTAAATAAAAGAACAGCATAACAAAATATATAAATGTAACACCAACACCGTTCATATTTATCTCGCACTTAGCAGGGTGGGCGGAAGATAATCCTATTTATATACATTTTCATGTAATAGAACCCTTTTATTCAGCAGAAGGAACCTAGGCTTAAGACACTGTTCCCCACTTACATTTTTTTGTACCTTTTTACATATAATTTTATTAAAAAAGAAATATATTAAAAAAAATTAAGACAAAGATACTCAAAATGGATATTCTCCAATCGTCGACAATACAAAGGACTGTCTTTAAAATATTGCCGCATGAAATCGATCTTTCGTAAGTAGCTTACCAATTTTATAGGGAGGTTTAGCCTTCTTAGGGTTTATCTTTTGATACACTTAGCTGTCGCGCTGATGTTAAATTAATTTTAAGGTTTATTTAATGTTTCGTTATAAAAATGTATTAAAAATTATTGTATATGTATCGAAGTAATTACTTCAGAATCAATTCTTTATAGGGTTGTTATAATTGTAGACTTTAAAAGACTCGACTCGAACTTATTATCTTTACGCATATCTTGCAAACGCTGCCGGTGATTGCTGAGAAATGTTAAGTGACTTTACTACATATATAAAAATATCGCCGGTATTAGTGCAGGATCTACAATTTTTGGTAAAATTTTGTCGTAAATATGATTACTTGAAGTGGCTTCACGTTTCAACCTGCACATATCAGTTGCGTGTATCGCCCCACACTCGCTGTTGAGTGGCGGCAACGCCGCGCTTTTCCTCGTTGCCAGAGCGAGGAAAAGAAAAATATTAAATATTTCATTTCCTTAAACGAGTATCGAACTCACAATCTATCGCACTTATAGTCCCAAGCTTGTAACTTTGTTCAAGCAATCTATAGTTTGTAACAACAAAATAATTTTCCTATAGGTATCACAGAAAAAAATATATACAATTGCCAAATTCGCATTTTCCCACCGCAACAAGTACCTTATGTATACATGAAATGGCATACTTACCAGCACAATATCGGTAATAGCTAATTAGTCGAATCCCATAATCGGTCAGGATAGGAATTACCCAAGCGGGCCCTATTTGCGGCCGCGATTAGACCCATAAAACTCGATGCGATCTTGATAAGGGACGCGAAAACTGCTAACAAACGTATCTCCTGAGTGTATAGCCACCTGCCTGGCTTGGTACTTTGTCTTCATCTAGAGCTAGACTGTATTTCAGAAAGATAGGCCTACGATGAAGATTTTTTTTCAAGGTTAGTAATGTTACTTTTTATTTTTTAATTATTTTTTTTTGGTAGACAAGCCTGGTGTTAAGATACTTTGTTCCCTACTTTGCGCTGAATTTTGGAGGCATTGCATGTTGAGTGGCGGAGCACAACGCCGCGCTATGCCTCGTTATCAGGGCGAGTAAATGAACATAATAAATATTTCATTTTCTCGAATGGGAATCAAATCCACAACTTGTCACGTTTACAATAGCACGCTGGAAGTATCTTAACACTAATTTCCCAGATGCCCTCTTCCTGCGTGCGGGATAGTAGCGGGAAGCTAAAAAAAAATAATTGTAGGCAGAGATAGCCCGGTGTCAAGATATTGCGTGTTGTGTGTCGCAAAGCCCACAAATAAAAAAATTTTTTTTCGCCAATTAGTTCCATATTTCTATCATTCTTCCTTTCATTCTTTCTATGATTCTTCATTACTAATATACTAGGTATACAAAACTATAATTATTACTATAACAAAACGAAACTACCTAAAACTCTAACAAAATGACTCTATAATCAGCATCACAAACTTCCGCCGTCCGTCTGTATTAGTTAACATTTAGACAGGATGAATTTCAAATTTTTGTAACTGTGCATCGCTTGATTTTTGAAACAATTTGAAACTTTTGTCTGCAATTTGCGTTTCCAGAGGTTTAGAAATTTTCCGCCGTTGGTAAATTTGCCAGTTTTATTAACGTCTATGCATATTCAAATAGTTTATGTTCATTCCCCGGATGAGCTATATTGGCTCACGGTACAACACTCACGGATTTAGAAACAAAGTTAAAAGTTGGTACTGTTTAAAATTTTGTTATTTCACTATTGTGATTGTACATTCATTTGGTGTTAAATCAAATGATATTAGGGTATGATTTATTTATAGGACGAAAATGTTTATATGGTGAAGTGAGAACCGGAACGCTAAGGAAAAAAAAAATAATTATTTTTATTTTATTTCTTAATCTAACACTTGAGTGGTATATTTGGGTCGCCAATCTGTACAAACTTCTTCATATTGCTCTTTTCATATATTTTCATTAGCACATAATAAGTGAGATTAATAATAATTCGACATATAAAACAATGCAGTTTTCCTCCTAAAAATAATGTCAAAAATATTTCACTGTACTGGTTTTACCTGTATACGAGATTTTAGATTGAGTTATAGTATAACGCAAGTTACGTTCACTTCCCCTCTATGACGAAACAAATCGCAGCGTTGGATTTGGACGAAAAGCAGGAAATGGGATGCTAAATAACTAGGATCTTTTTAGTACTCTACTACATAGAATAAAGCGTGAAGCGAGGGAGAGCGTTTTATTTTTGGGGCAGCAGATAAGGCAGATAATGGAAGATGCGTTATAAGGTCCGATTCTGTAGGTACAGAGGTACGCTGTTAAACACAAATATTAAATTAAAATTAATAGCAATTGTGAAAAAAAATCTTATCTTAATAGAACAGAAAAAAATACCAGCTCTTATAAAGTTTTTTTTAGCTTTACGCTGTATCCCACACATAGAAGGGATATGCAAATAGAATCTGTACACCTAGTGTTAAGACACTCTGTTCCTATTAAGAAAACTTCCTTTCCCACTTTCCACCGAATTCTGGATTATTGCGTTTTGAGTGACGGAACTCTATTCTGAGCTTTGTTTCGTTACCAGAGCGAGGAAGTTAAAAATATATGATAATTAACGTTCAATTTCCTCGAGTGGGAATCGAATCCACAACCTTTACAGTTAGCGTCAACGATTGTCCACAAACATAAATATCAATAAGAATCATTGAATACAAATCCTAAACAAATGCAGCTACATAATACATACATACATACATACATATACATATAATAAGTTTTACGTAAACTTCACTTATAGCTAAGTTGAATCCGGTCTGTATGTCGTTCCGTGTTGGATGGACGCACAAAACAAACTGCTACAATTAAGCCGCGTCCTGCTCCGTGTCCCGCTCCGCGTCCGACAGAGTTCAACAGTTTTTCCTCGTAATTCTATTACATTATTAACTTACACCGTGTTAAGGAAACAGAGATGTCACGTTATTTTTCTGTTGTTATCGATAACGCTCACGGTTGTTATTTAAACGTTAAATATGAAGCCATTCGTGGCGCAGGGGCACAAGGTGTGACTGTAGGCGCGACTGGTTGTGGTTTCGATCCCCACTCGAGGAAGTGAAATATATATTTAAATTTATATCTTTATTTCGCTCTGGTGTTAAGCTAAGCGTTATTTAATACAGCGTTAAGCTAAGTTAACAATATTTTTTGTTATTTACGTGAGAAGATTAAATAAAAATATAAAAGTACGTAAGCATACAATTCTAAATCCTTGTTAAGTGACTACTCTATAAGATCCCATATCGTCACTTAGATAAAGAAAAATGTACCTTACAGCAAATTATCAGGTTACAAATTTTAACACTTCATTAACAAAGAAATTATGTTACAAGACATAAAAATTGCAAAAATATGTATCTAATCATAATAATAAATAATATAATCATAATACAATATATAATATATCAGAAAAATACAACATCGATATAGCAAGTACATCCCTTCCATCCAGGTTTGCGGCGTCGTCGGCTGAGCAAAGATCACGCTGAAAACTTTTAATACTTTAACTCGAATCTCACTCAATTTCGCTTAGCGCCGCGCGTTGACGCCCGCGCCTCCGACCTCCGACCTCCGCTCCTCTCCTCTCCTCTCCTCTCCGCCTCCATATCTCCTTATAACTGTTTTATGACCGGAACTAAACAACTTTACTGAGTAAACTTTGTATTTGTTAATATTTAATTGGTTCATTGCTTTTGGTATTGGTTT
>DWQW01013347.1:0-10291 GCA_018249695.1 Heliconius erato demophoon | reverse complement strand
TTTCCACTTGAGGGACGAAAATAAATTCATTTCCTCGCTCTAGTAACAAGACAATATCAACATATAATATCACGAAAATTTAGACGGAAAATAGAGAATGAAGTGTTTTAACATTAGGTTCCCTCTGCCTACCACGTATATACGGGATACAGCGGGAATCCAAAAATCATCGCGTGCACAATCAGTCATTATCGTTGACAATTTAATTAATTAATTAATAGTTTTAAAATCCACTTAAATTAGTCGTTATCTCAGTTAGTGACATTTATCTTCAGAATGTGTGCCGGTTACGGACCTCAGTATGTATCGTTTAAAGATTGTTATATAAATATATGACGAGCTTATTCTATTATTTTTGCTATAGTAATAATATTGTAGCTTCTCGAATATTCATTTTTTTTTCTCTCTTTGATAAACGTCTGTTATTATAATTTTCTTGGATGTAGTTTGATATCAACTTGAGGAAATGTTTACTTATATTGAAAACTAGCGGAACCCACGTGTCTTTTCTTACTTGAACTATATGAATATTTACTTATTTAGAAAACGTATAAAAATTTGAACGCAGCGGGACTCGAACCCGCGCCTCCTGGAAACCATTTTTCTAAATAAGTATTTTTCTTTCCTAAGTGTGGAATAACACTTTAAAAATGTTTAAAAATATATGAATATTTATTGAAGTATATTTAAGTAAAAAATATTATTTTAGTTTGGTTATTTATACGTTTTTTTGGCTTTACGCTGTATTCCACATGTATAAGCAGGGTAGGCGAAGTGAACCAAGTGTTAAAACACACTGTTCCCCACTTCCCTCTGAATTTATCGAGGCATTGAGTGCTGAGTGGTGGAACTCAACGCTGCGCTTTTTGCCTTGATATCAGAGCGAATAAATGAAAATATTTATAAATATCTATAATAATAATTAATTTTCATTTAAGTTTTGTGGATATTTTTTGGATATTGTTCGCAAAAAGTGCCGTATTTTAAAGAAAAGTATTTAGTTATTTCACATTTCTCTAGGTAGGCGGTAAGTACGCGTGCACTGCAAGCGCAGTTTTTTCCGCGTAAATTCCGATCCAAAATTTTAAAATCTCGGTATTTAATATACAACATAATACAAATAATAATTTTACAACTAAAATCAAACAACAAAACATTAAAACTAAATTTTGATTTCACCAATTTATAAGACAGTTGTATAAAATACCGTTTTTGGCAAATAGCGATTTTCGAATAGCATCACCATCAGCACCTCTAATATCTCCCTCTCCTCTCTCTGAACTTTACTGTATTATAATCTTCGTTCTCCTTTGGAGACCTCTAAACTCTCTATACTCTAAATTCTCCAAAGGAGAACAAATGTAGGCCTTCCAGTGACATTTTAAGTTTCTCAGTTTTTTCTTTAAGTACTCAACCTTTCGTCTTGTCTCGTTAAAAAAGTACTGTAAAAACACATTCATATGTAATGTGTTCGCCATTCAGTGATAAATACGGTAATTTGGTGTCGTATTGACCGAGGACGACTCTATAGATAATCTTTTATCTGACTATTAAATAATGAGCCGGAATGCTCGCGGCCAGGTCACTCCAGTAGAGCTGTGGACGTCTCCTTGTCACTTACTAGTGTAAAGTTTTAACTTGGCTTTTTTTTTGTTTAATATATAGAAAAATATGTTATTTTTGTGAAAGTGTTAAGTGAAGTGATTATAGATAAGTGGTTTAAATATTAATGTTTATTAGATATTATTCGTTGTTGAGAATGCGGTGGGATTTTATGATTGTATAGAGATTTTGGCGAGCGTCGAATATTGCCAAGATGTTACGAATTAAGGTTTGTTTTTCGTTTTTTGTGTGGAATTATCGCTTTTTTGTTAATATTTTATATTTAAAAATATGTGCGTAGAGTTGCGGAACACAACGTCGCGATCAATCTAAGTAATCTGAGTAAATAAATACGATATTTTAAATGTATATTTAGATATTGTGAACAGTTATGGCGTAGGGCCAGAAGTGTGCGACTGCAAACGTGACAGGTTGTGGGTGCGATTCCCGATCGAGGAAATTAAATATTTAATATTTTCATTTCCTCGCTCTGATAACGAGGCAAAGCGCGACGTTGATTTCCTCTAGGCAACCCGCAACGCTTCCAGAATTTGATGGAAAATGGAGAATCAATGTGTCCTAATGACAACGGAGTGTCTTAACACTAGGTTCCCATGTTCCTTTTGTCTACACTGCAACGTGCGAGGTATAACATCGAGCTAAAAAAATTAAATAATAAAAATTTGATAATTCCCTAAGCGGTATTAGATACATCAATATTTTTTTATTGTATTAGTATATTAACTTGTCCATTTTTTGGTACAAAATTGTTTAGTTCAATATGCTTTTCTCATCATAACGTTATCGAGTCCACGCACATTAAATATTTACTGTTTGTCAAAAAAAACTTCACACTGTATTCCGCACTCAGCAGAGTAGATAGGGGGAACTAGTTTTAAGATACGCCGTCCTCGACTTTCCACCGAATTCTAGAGGCATTGCGTATTGAGTGGCGGAACCCAACGCCGCACTTTGCCTCGACACCAGAGCGAAGAAATGGAATTATAAATTAAAATAAATATTTAATTTCCTTGAGTGGGGAGCGAACCCACAACCAGTCGTGTTAACAGTCACACTTTGTGCCCCTGCGCGACGATCGGTATTTTATACAAGTATTTTATATATTTGACAAACTATAAATACATTCCCAAGTATATTACTGACTTTTACATGCCCCAGCAATAAGTGCCCGGGGCAACTGTGACAGTAGTTTTGAAAAAAAAACTTAATTTAACATAGCATACAGGCTTCCTCGAAAAGAGAACTAAAAACAGTAGTTCTTGAGATTGGCTTGTTTTACCAAACAAACTCAACAGCTAATCTATATATATAAAAGGACTTGTGCTGACTGACTGAGGTAAGACGCACGCAGAGCCGTAACCGCTGATGGTAGAAACGTGAAATTTGGGCAGATGTTTATTTTCATATTCTGGACATCCACTAAGAAAGGATTTTGAAAAATTTGAACCCTAAAGGGATGAAATAGGGGTTGAAAGTTTGTATGGAAAAATCTTTAAATCACCATCGATTTTTATAAAAAAATTATTTCAGACTGTTAAAAATATTTTATTGAACACGTGTTTCGTGTTTTTTTTAGAATTCACCCCTAAGTGTCCAAATAAGCGGGCGAAGCCGCGCGCGCCCACTAGTATTATATATTAATTTAGATGATTTAGATAATGACTTGTATATTGACTTGGTTGTAAATAGATTATTATATTATAGTGCTATCTAAATAAACGCTGTAAATGTGATTTTTACTGCTCTAAATAGCGAGCAAAGCAAGCTGATAAACGGTTTAGGTTATTTTCCTCTTGTTCTTTAGTTTTTTATAAACATAGAGATCTCAGAATATAAATATTTCTTTTTTTTCATCTTTTGCACTATATTTTAGAATTAAAACTTATTGTATTAAAATTCAGTTAAAAATTATTAAACTATTTAAATTATAATCATTTTTGTAAGTATAAAGTGATTAAAAACAATCGCCAAGCGGATTTGAACTCACAACCATTTCGCATAGTGCGTCATAAAGGTCAAAGTAAACGACGTTTCTGGAAACATGTGTTCTAATTTTATAAAGAGTTTTTCTACTTAAGGGCCCTAATCTCAGGAACTTTTGGTTTTAAATGAAAAATTATGTGTTGGGACAATCCGTCTGTCTAAGGTTTTATGCTACATATACGTCACGTTAATAGTTTCAGGCCAGTCGTGGCCCAGGAGCACAAAACGTGCAACTGTAAACGATACACTTTGTGAGTTCGATTCCCACTCGAGGAAATAAAATATTTTATAAAATATAAACTCGCCCTCGTGACGAGGCAAAGCGCGGCGTTGAGTTTCACCACTTAACACGCAGTGCCTTCAGAATTCGGCGATAAGTGGGAAACGGAAGAACTTAATAAGAATCCTAGGTTTCTTCTAGTATACGGTCAGACTTATCTCGAGCATACACAACGTAGTGTTAAAACACTCCGTTCCCCACTTTCCGCCGAATTGGGCTCAACAGTGGCGGAATTGAGTTCCGCCACTGTTTGTTGCGGTTGAGCGCGCTTTGCTTTGACACCAGAGTTAAGAAATAGAAATATGAATTTAAATAAATATATAATAATGAAATAATATATATTCATTTTATCGAGTGGGGATCGAACCCACAACTAGTAGCGTCTACAGTCACACTTTGAGGCCCAGCGCCACGACTGGCTTTTTATTTATTCTCCTGAAATCATTTACTTCAATTATTTAATGATCCCGGATGATGTACTAATAATATATTCTAAGAATTCTTACAATTTTAGTGCAGATTAGTAACTCATTTCAACACACGATAAAGTGTCAATGTATTACTGATAACTGTTATCAGTTAATGAGTTTTGTTTCACTACTAGCTTTAGCCTTTGACTTTACGATTGTGTTGTTATATTTGTTGTAGGTAAATATGTATTTTAGTTTTTAAATTGTACTAGTGTCACACTCGCGGCTTCGCCCGCATATATAACCTATAATTATATATATATATCTCCGTCAAATGAAAAACGTTGAAAAAAGCCGGACAAGGGCGAGCGGGTGAGCGAAATTTTGCACCCTTTTTAAGGCTATTATTTTTTAGGATTTAACCATAAATGTATAGTTTTCAGATTTTTTCCTAAAATAGTACTATTTGTAGAAGTAAGCTGCCAAATTTCATAATTTTAGGTCAACCGGAGTACCCTATGAATTTTGATTCCTATGATAGTGTCGAAATACGTGTTTTTTGCGTTATAAACGGCCATATCTTTTTCCTAAGTACATATAGAAATACGTTTTTTATCAGGAAATCATGGGGCCGTATCGGTCTTGACAGACAGACAGACATGCGGACGGACGGACAACTAAGTGATCTTATAAGTGATCTTGTTTCCCTTAAAAAGGTACAGAACCATAAAAACCTTTAAAATATCACCTTGCAATTTTTATTGTAGCGTACTCTGTTAAATTTTTAGTTATTTAAGGCTAACTAAGGGCTATAGCAGGGGTTCCCAACCTTTTTCGGCTCGCGGCGCAGTTACGAGTTTGGTATTTTTTGACGGCGCCCTACCCAAGCTAGTTCGCTATTAGAAAAAGAAACAGTTGAAAGAAATAGATACCTACACCCAAAAAATTAAGACATCCAAAATATGAAATTGAGTTTTATTTATTTAAATGAGAAAATAACAATTAAGACATAAGAATAATAGAGTACGTCATTTCTTAGTCAATTCAATGTGACGGTTGAGTTTGGTGGTCTCCGCACAGTTTCTCAAAGCGAGGAATAAGACTTGACACTGCTACTCTCATTTCTTTCTCCACATTGATCCGAGAACGATATTTGTTCTTTATTACACCTACAGCTGAAAATCCAGCTTCATATAAATATGATATTACAAACGGAATGAAAATTCTTAAAGCTTTTGAAGTTAAATTTGAATATTCATATTGAATTGATAGCCAAAACTCCACTAAATTGGAACTGTTAAATTTTGTTTTAAGGCTTCTGTCGCAAGAGAGCTCAATAAGACTTTCTTCATCTTGCGATGTGAATCCTAGTGGAGTTTGTGAATGGAAAGGATCTTGAATCCACGAAAATTTTTCGAGGTCATCATCTACAAAGTACTTCGAGAACCATTCGGTTAGGTTCGGTTAGGTGTTGCGTGAAAAGGGCCGTCAGATCTTACGAGACAACCACTTCATTAGATGTCGCATATTTATAAATTTGTGGGAAACAATCTTGACCGCCGCCATCATTCTTTTTTTTAATCCACAACTGCAGTTTCGTTTTAAACACCGCAATCCTTTCGAATAGCTTTATAATGTGCATATTGTTGCCTTGCAAAAACATATTCAAACTGTTCAGCTTCTCAAATATATCGCACAAATATGCTAGTTTAAGCAAGAAATCTGTTTCAGTGAAATATTTGGCGTATTCATGACATTATTGCTGTAAAAAAAGTGCTCAATTCTTCGTGTAATGCGAATACCCCAAACACGACATTTCCACGCGAAAGCCATCTTGAATTACAGTAATACAGCAGTGCTGTATGTTCAGCTTCGATATCGATGCATAGTTTTTTGAAAAACCTGGCCTTTAGAGGCCTAGTTTTTATGTAGTTTACTGCACCAATTACACATTCCAGTGCTTGGTTTAGTTCCGAGCTCATTGATTTTGATGCTAGAGCTTCCTTATGGATGATGCAATGGGTCCACATAGCATTCGGTGCTTTTTTACGAATAAGCGCTTGGATTCCCCCATGCCAATCCAAACCATTTTCTACGATAAATGTTTCAAGAATTTCAAACAGGTCTTGGGCCTTCGCACTATCGGTAATGCTTTTGCAGAACAAAAAGTCCTCGAAAATAATATTTTCAGACAGAAAGCGTACGTAGCAAATAACATGTGCATCCTTATCACTGTCAGTAGCCTCATCAAGTTTCAAACCGAAATCCTTGTTCTTCATTATTTTTATAAACTGGTCATTGAGGTATGTCATGAAGGAGCTATGTCATGGATTCTTCGACTGATAGCATTGTTACTTTTCGGCGAGCAGACGACGAACGGAGTAGCAACGCGCTCGACGCGCGACGTAGTTATTTACCTACCGTCGTAGCTTAACCTTAAAACCTTATTTATGTTGCAAGCGTTCAGAAAGGCACCGACCGCGAATATGTTGAGATTTCTGATTTAACAGATTTAGGAACCAGCTCACGGCGCCACTTTTTACTTTCTATGGCGCACTAGGGCGCCGCGGCGCACAGGTTGGGAACCCCTGGGCTATAGCATTATGTAATGTATCTTTAAGCAAACAAACAAATATACAAACTTTTTGCTTTATTATATTGTTATAACTCTTTATAATACCCTCGTGACGCAGTAGCGCAGCGTCTGGCTATAAATGCGTTGATTGTGGGATCATTACCTATTTGGAAAAATTATTATATTTTAAATTATTGTTGTTAAAGGGAGAAATGTAAGCAACAGAAGTATCTATATAGGTAACGGAGTATCTTCAAATTTGTGTTGTAACCTAGAGTAAAGTTAAATTATGGAAATATTTGGTTTGGTTAGAGATAGCGTTGCATTGGTCAGGCTACACGCCGGTATCTTTATGCATTACGTGTTGAGTGGCGGAACTCAACGCCGCGCTTTACCTGAGGAAATTTAAATATTAAATATTTCTTGCACCCTAATGGGAATCGAACCGACAGCCATCGCATTTTACTGTCACACGCTTGTGCTCCTACGCTATAAAGGCCTCGACGGCATATAATGTTAGGTAGCGGAACTTAACGCCACGCTTTGCCTATATAATAAACTAATATTATTCTTTATGAGACTTAAACTGACAATTATAATCTGAAACTGTTTCAACTGAGTCATAATGAATTTACGATATTATTTTAACAATTTTCCTTAATTTAGTGTTTTTTTGCACCATTTCATCTTTTATCTGTTTGCCACATAACCTTTCTCATATCAATAATACAACTCGAGCGCCATTATGTTTACAATAATCGATTCTAGTTACACTTAACCAACGCAACACCACATCACGTGCGTTTTACACGTGGAAATGCTACTATATTCTTAGTTTTATATCTAAGTATACTAGTGGCCGCCCGCAACTCCGCTCACGAAGCTACTTCCTTTTACCGTTACTTTAACTCTCCATTGTGATCAAAGATAGCTTGATAGTATCAAGACACTCTGTTCTCCGTTTTCCATCAAAATCACAGTCACTGCGTTTCGAGTCACATATTAACCACTCTTTGAGTTACGTGAAAGCTGAAAAGATATGTTTATAAAGGCGGGCGGGCTATGTATTAGTTATTTTACCCGTACAATGCGTTCCGATAATTATAATAATTACTAAAAAAAATTAAACCGGTCTACTGTGGAGTCGTACTCCCATACCGAGGGCTCCGTACAAATTCAAGATTGTATCCCAACGGGAAGTACATACATAAAAAATGACATTTACATACTTATAAAATGATTTATAATTATATGTTTCTAATAACTTTCTTTCTGTGAAATATCGTTAAATTTTCACTTTTTGGATTTAGAATATTTAACATTAATTTGAGCTTGATACCTCCAGAAATTCTATAAGGGTTCCGATTTTTGTTTTGAAGTACGAAACCCTAAACACGATTAATAAAGAATGTTGCCTATGAGAAAATACTTTTTTTCTACGTTTTTACTAATTAAGTTTTAATATACATCATTTTATAGAAACTATAAACTTTGATGTGACAGAAAGTAAACGAGTTGCTTAGTCGGCTAGAGTGCTCGAATGTGTAATTCAGGAGGCGTGGGATTTTATCCTGCTGTGTTTGAAGTTTTATATAAAAAGTATATCAAGTATTTAATTTTTTTAGAGGCCAGTCGTGGCGCAGGGGCACAAAGTGTGACTGTAAATTGACTGGTTGGGGGTTCGATCCCCACTCGAGGAGATAAAATATTTACTTAAATTTATATTTCCATTTCTTCGCTCTGGTGTCGAGGCAAAGCGCGACGTTGAGTTCTGCCAGTCAACGCAATGCCTCCAGAATTTGGCAGAAAGTGGGGAACGGATTGTCTTAACACTGGGTTCCCTTTGCCTACCCTGCTGTGTGCGGGATACAGAGTGAAGCTGATGATTAATTTTTTTATCGGTAGATCGTGAAAACGGGAATAGGAAATAAAAATATATTTTTCCTTGAACTTCTTTATTTACATTTAATACATAGTACTAAACAAAGTTAATCTACACATTGTTTTTAATGAATACACACAGTGATTCGAGAAGTCAAATCTTATATGTATGTTTGACCTATATAATATAAGTAACTCTTGTTACTGACTGAAATTTAGTGTTTTCCGGCACAGCTAAAACTGCGGCGTAGAGCTCTGATATTTTGCATCTAAGGGAGTTTAGGGGAAGACACCACCAATATTGGATTTCTCGTTTTTTTAACGGATTTTTTTACTACCCATAACGATATTTGCGGTACATATATTTAGTATAAGTAAAACTTATAAAATACCCAAAGGTAGATAGGAATGATGTATTGTAACTCATATAAGTGGTATAATTTGTTTTAAGTATGATTAGTTAAGTCCGTGTTTAGCCATTGTTCTTCACACGTGAACGTATCATGACTAAGACATGGCGATAGAGACTTTCCTGTTGTTTGTGTCTATTGAAAACTGTTTAATAGTTGAGAAAATCTATGTAAATATATACTTTATATATATTGAAAAAAAAAATTTATTTTTAGAAAATATACAAATTTGAACGAAGCGGGACTCGAAAGGAGCCTCTTGAAAAACGTTCAATCGCTCTGACCACTAAGCCATATAGAGTATTGCTTAGTGGTCTAATTCTTATTCTGGGATAATACGTTTAAAATGATAAAATAAATTATTAAGAATGTGATAAAAACCCCTTTTTTATTTCATGACAATGTATAATTTTAATTTGTTTCAAAATACATTTAATTCTCCATTGTAGAGATAAGTTTCTAACTTTAAACGCTCACCTCTATGTACACCCTCACTTCCCAAACTGTAAACTTTAGTTAAAATGTGTAGCTGAACCGTTGGTCAATTAATTAGTTTCATTTGTTGGCTCTGGTAACAATACACACTGCGGCGTTGAGTTCCGGCACACCGGTGGAGGACGAAGCGTCTTCACACTAAATTCTCTCTGCCTATCATGTATAGTGTTGTAAATGTGATGTATGATTCAGTTAAAAAATCCTCGATGGAAAATTGATCCAAACGAAATAAAGAAACTTTTTTTGTATATTTTCTACATCACATGTTTTGAACATTTAAAAACCTCTTATCGAAACGGCCGAGAAAATTCTCTAGAATGTCGTCTAAAACTACCCTTAAACAGCCTACATAACCCCAAAAATGCTGGCAATCGTCCAAAGAGATTTTATACATCGTCTTAATAGTTTTAGACCTTATCTGTACTGTTTTAAGATTCAAATTCAATTGTTACGTACTTGTCGGCCTTTTCGCCTATATCGTAAGTAATAGGGTTCATTTTAAGCTCGACTTTATATTTTGTATGCTTTTTTCTTGTATTAAAGAAGCGTCTTTGAAGATATGTGGAGACAGGTCAAGTTTAATGGGGGAAATGTGTTCTTTAAAGTAATAGAGCTTCTTTTTTTTAAGTAGTTT
>DWQW01013346.1:0-10293 GCA_018249695.1 Heliconius erato demophoon | reverse complement strand
AATGAGACGTTGTGTCGCTGCAACACGACGGTCCCTGTTAAGATTCCTATTTGCAAAGATATTGTTTTTGGATTAATTTTTTTTTATTTAATAAAAAAAAATCACAAAATATATCTAATAAAAAATAAACTTTCCTCATACAGAGAATCCTAAAAAATAAAACGACTCCCTTTATACTCTAACAATGCTTAATATCCGGAACGCAATTGTGTAGGTATTTTTGTACATCTTCAGAAGGTCCCCTCTGGTAACGAAGTTGAGTTTGTATTTTGCTTTAATTATTAAGGATGATGATAATATAATGGTAATGTGGATCAGTGTTGCTATGAATAATTTGAATTTTGTAAAACGTTTAAAGAAAAACATAGGATGTGTAAGATTGAACTCAATAATAAAGAACGATATGAACAACTCAACGCCGTAGGTTGTCTTTTTCGTCGCACTTTTCAAGATTATTGTGAGTGAGTTGCGAAAATTGACGCCGCGCTTTGTCTTCTTGCTAGGACAAGGAAATAAAAGAAAATAATTCATTCTTGACAGTAAATATAAAAACACTATAGCCACATTCATTATAAAAACTGTTTTTTTTTTCAGTTTCAAGCTGTATCTCGCACACAGCAGGTAGAGGGAACTTAGTGTTAAGACTCTCCGTTCCCCACTTTCTGCAGAATTCTGGAGGCATTGCGTGTTGAGTGGCAGAACTCAACGCCGCACTCAACCTCGACACCAGAGCGAAAAAATGGAAATATAAATTTAAGTAAATATTTCATCTCCTCGAGTGGGGATCGAACCCACAACCAGTCGGTTTTACAGTCACACTTCGTGCCGCTGCCGATTGGCCTCTAGAAAAACTGATTTCGTACAATAAAAACAAAAAGGCAGTATTTATGAGCGCATTGACGAAATAAAGATTTAGAGGACTAGACCAAGATATCGTTTTGCTTTCTAAGAACTGATTTGGAAATCGATTTGGAATACAATCTTCAGTAATACAATTCCACCTTTTTCCTTCCTCGCTCTTATTTTAGTGTGTAACATTGTCAATAGATACACTAAAATGTTATGGCTACTTCGGAACGTATCGTAAAATTTAAAGACGCTTCGACAAGTGGACTTCTTCGAGGTAAGTTATATGAAATCTTTCCAAATAAATAAATTCTGCTACATCATTTTATCTATATTGCTGATTTGGTTCATATCATAAAGAATCAGTTGTAGCTCGGTGAATATTTTTAAATGTTAAGCAGGTGATGGTAAATAAATATAATATTTTTCGGAATAACTACAAATATACAGTCACGATTTTTTTCAGGACAGTCCTTTTATATTCATTTTAATTTATTATGAATCAAAATAAACTGAAAAACAATTCTTATTTAAGATTTTATCAAATTACAATTAAGCCAATTAGCTTATTTTCTTTAGCTAAAATAAGTCACTCCCACCTTACAGTAATCTCTTCTTATATAGGTATATATTTTTTTTGATATCCCAAAATTATGAAATTTATTGAAGCTTATTTATTAACTAAGATATTTATTGATTGACTAAGAAAGTTTTCGCTAAAGTATATCCTTGTGACATATTTAAAATACATACAAATGTTATGTTCTTCTGCAAGCAGTGTCCTTATGTCAACGTGCTTCTTTGACCTTAAATTAGAATTAATAAATCTACTTTAAAAATAGAAGATACGTAACTGATCGATAAAATACAACAACTTTTACTATCAGAAAAATCCTCATACATTCAATCATATTTAAATTTCCCAAAAAGGGAACATCATCAGAAACTTCCCAATCAGCTCTTCTCAAATCAACGTATTACGTGAAAGTGAAGTTGAAATTAAATAAAGTATCGTCTGCTCAACAGTAATTGCATTTAATAATTAACACGAGCAAGTGAGTCAAACGATCACGTAGCGTTTCAGGCTACAAATCACTATAGCTGGACGTTCTAAGTTACAGAATGAAGCGATAAATAAGATAGGGAGATTTTGTGATGTTTGTTTTGCTTAAAGTGGAGAGAATAGAGTAGATGGTAGGCAGAAGAGATATTTCAATGATAACTCTTTTTAATTTGATTTATTTAATATAGTATCGCATAAAACTTGTTATGACATTTGTTAGTAATTTTTTATATGAAGAGTAATTTTTGCATTGTAACTAAAATATATAATAATTGAATGTATATGATATGTAGGTTTAGTATAATTTATTTTCTGGCCAACGTCTTTATAAGAACGTGTTTCAATAAAATCGTGACATTAATTCCGCTACTCTATATAGAATTCCTTGAAAATCGTGCGGAAATTGAGAAAAAATGTCTTAACTTAAATGTCTGCACTAAATCTACTCTACCTATCCCAACAAAAATTTGATATTCAGAGAAGGTATTTTTTAAAGTAATATATTAAAGATTACATAACAAATTTAAGATCATTGAAAACAGATCATAATAATTTGGGACAAAACAAGTATACCATTACGTATACAGCCATATTTTTTTTACATCAGCTCTCCGCTCTAACTTATCAATTAGACCAAGTGTTGAAACAAAATCCTGTTCCCATACATCAACCGTTCAGACACATTGGCCATTTTAATGAATTGCTGGCAACTTGTCCCGTTGTTACAGGAATCTACTGTGATTTAAACAGGAATAATATAACCGTCGTGTACTGACATTTGTCGTAGCAGCCGATATATTTGACCATTGCTCGCGATTTATATTTGGTACGGTCTATACAGTTTTGTCAGGCTTATCGTTTAGGTTGGGAGTGACTGTTAAGTTAGAAGTTTTGGATGTGAATATTGAAAACCTGGACGCATGTATAAAACAAGTTAATTATATCAAATAAAACAAAAAACCTGACTATTAAACCAAGTATAAATAGGAAAAAAATCTTCTTCACCTGACGTATGAGATGCAAACTTAAGTTAATATAATTAAAGAAATAGAGTTCCTTATTTTAATTTAACATAAAACAAATCAAGGTGGTGTCATGGTGCATAGGTTGTAGTTTCGATTCTCGAAGTTAATTATTGTTATTTCCTCGCTGTAGGACAGTGGCGCAGCGTCATTCAACGCCTCGAAAATTGCGCAATAACATAAAAAATGTAGTGTCTTATCACTAAGTTCTCTGCCTAGCCTGCTACAGCGGGAAGCTAAAAAAAATGAAATATGTAGTATAGCCACTAAAAATAGTCTTTACATAGAAGGATGTGTTCCAAATACACCATGACCATATCTTCCTGTTTCCTGTGATATATATTTTGTAGTTTCTATTCAATCCTCTCAAATTTATTGACTCGGACTTTGCTTTTAAGGAATTTGATTGGCAAATCCAAAGTTATTAGGTTCGATATTGAGTTAAGGAAAACATTTGTAGATTCTGGATATCGATTTATTTCATTAATGTTAATTCCGAAGATCTCGAAGCTCGTGTTACTATTCGTTCGTAGTCCATTATTTAAAAAATATATATCAAAATATTTAAGGTACAAGTACACACTGTACTATTTTATTATTTTATAGATATCGTATCCAATAATGAGAAAAAGGATTGTAATTTTAAGGTTTTCATAAATTACTGCACTGGCTTTGATAGACTTGGATTGTTTTGTAAGTAATTCTTTATCACTTTTAAATAAAATGTAATTTTGATATTACTTTCGCAGTAATATCAAGCACCTAATTTTGTTTAGTTTCACGCTGTATCCCGCATGTAGAAGAATAGGCAGAGGGGGTCTAGTGTTAAGACACTCCTCTTCCCACTTTTCGCCGAATTCTGGCATTGCATATTGAGTGGTGGAACTCAACGTCGCGTTTTGCTTCAACACCAAAGCGAATAAATAAAAATACACCATCTTGAGTCGGTTAACAACAGAATAATGAATTAGAAATATCCACCAAGGCTTCCTTTCCTCCCCAAATATTTCATTTCACCAACAAATCCATACAATGATTTATTTTTACCAAAGTAAATGGGGAAAACTGATTAGATTAAGCTTTAGCTGGAGACAATTAAGTAAACCACATGGAAATGCCGATATTCTCCTTGACTGGGTCTCAGCGTTTGGTAAATGTGACATGACAATTTACTGAACTATTTTTGGTGTAAAAATATATTATACAGAGTGTTTTAGTTTTCAAATGAAAGTTTTAACTACAACAAAAGCCTAATACAATTAAAAGAAAAAACAAATTAACTACTCTATATAAGCCTTAAAACGAAAAAGATATTGTCAAAAATATAAAAGTGCTTTTTTCATACAAAATAAATGATAAAATTATCATTGTAAAATAAAACGTCATTTGTAAAAAATGGCGCATACAAACACTAACTTATCAAAGCGACAACACCACACACGTGTACACGTGTGTGGTGTTGTCGCTTGTGGTGTTGTAAGATTTATTATGCTTAATCCTTTATAGCAGAGAAGGTAGTGTTGAGATATTCTATTCTTCACTTTTCATCTGAATTTGAGACATTACGTGGCACAGAGGTACAAGCGTGACCGTAAACACGACTAATCTGAGTTTGATTCCCACTCGGGGGAATGAATTATATAATATTTTAATTTCCTCGCTCTGGTAGCGAGGCCAAGAGCGGCATTGAGAGAGCTCAATCGGCGAACAGCTACTTAACATGAAAAGTCTTGAACAAAAATAAAAACTAAACTAAACTAGCTTCTCGCTTTTTCCCTAGCGGGGTAGTCAGAGAGAACGGAGCGAAAAACACTACGGTCTCTACATACCTCTTTCACCTCGTCCACTGTCATCGACCTCTTCATACATGCCCTCATGCTTTGAACAAAAATAATTACGCTAAAAATAAAACCATACTACAACTTACATGTTCTTTGGAATTAGAAATGGACAATGAAATACTCATAATTTCCGTACTCAGGATCTTTTAAGGCATCTTTTTTATTAAAAAAAATATTATATTTTACACGTCAAGTGAGGAAAAGGTAGTCCTTTAGATACTAAGGAAATAAAACGCTCAAGGACTTTACGAGTCGATACTATAAGTGAGGAATTTATTTCTCAAATTTGAACCTAATGCCGTTCGAAATAGAATACAATAAATGACATGATATAATTACTCAGTGGACATTGAAGGCTTTTATTTGAGCTGGACAAAAGGCTGCTTGTTAGAGATACCTTGAGTACACCTAAAATATTTTTAACGTTTATTTTGTATCGATATTTACGCTACGCTTATGTACATTTTTTAAGCTTCACGCTGTACCTGTAATTTGCCATGGTAAGCAGAGCATATCAGTCAACCTAGTATTTAAATACTCCGTTCCCAGTAAGACACTTCAGTTCCCCACTTTCCGCCGAATTCTGACGGCATCGGCGTGTTGAGTGGCGGAACTCAACGCCGTGCATTTCCTCGTAAATAAAACATAAAATATTTCGTTACCTCGAATGGAAATCAAACTCACAACCTTCCGTGTCTACAGTCGCACGTGTGTATACCACGACTGGCCTCAATGTTCTTTAATCAAATTTAGAACTAAGCAAAGGAAGGCTTTAAGTCGTAGTTAGAAAGAGTTAAAGTGTAGAGCACAGAGAGAACTTCGAGTGTCATGTCACTGTTCTTCACTTTCTTCTTGAATTAGATACGTGGTCGGAGGGCACATTTGCGAATAATTCATTTCTTCAAGTGAAAATCGAACCAAATACCATGTCAGTCGGACGCTTGCCCATTATGTCACTATAGCTAGTAGCTAAAACGAACAAAAAAATTGGAACTGGAAACCTGGAACTTCTATAATAATATCATTTTGCTACTTCTATGTATCCAGACCAAACTTTCAAGGTATGTTATTAACATAAGCTTGTTGATAATAACGAAACAAAGGAGTTTCATTATGTACGAGCAACTTTGTGCTTGCCAGTGGGCAAAATACCGATAAATTCCTAATTTCTAGTTTATGACAAAGTTTGTACGTATTATGTTCACTTAACTTAGCTATTTTTAATATAAAATGAAAGCTTAATGAGCGAAGGCTTATATTGCAATATATATTTACTATGCTTCAATACAAAACTTCTCTTGACCACCGTCTCCTAGGGAATGAATCAGAGTGCCGTGCTGTTTGTGATGTTATTTGAATTCAACCGGTAATTCGGTATTTTTAATAAAACCGGTATTTTTATTCGAAATCAAAATCAACTGACGTCATCTTAAGTATAGTGACATTTATACATGTAGATTTTTTAAAATAAAAAAAAATCAGCTTCACGGTGTATCTTGCACATAGCAGGGTAGGCAGAGGGAACCTAGTGTTAAGACACACCGTTCCCCATTTTCTGCCGAGCTCTGCAGGCATTGCGTGTTGAGTGGCGGTACCCAACGCCGCGCTTTGTCTCGACACCAGAGCGAAGAAATCAAAATATAAATTAAGTAAATATTATACCTCCTCGACTGGGGATCGAACTCACAACCAATCGATTTTACAGTCACACTCTGTGTCCCTGCGCCACGACTGGCCTCAATGTAGATATTTAAATTGTTATATATAACATATATATAAGTAAAATATTCGAATAATAGCTCGATTTTTTTATTTTCCCGCTCTATCAAGTAAGGCAGTGTCAAGACACAAAATTTACTATTTTGCATGTCGAGTGACTCAACTCTGCGCTTTGTCTACCCGCAACGAAAAATTGAATTTAATTCACCCCCACAGCTGAATTTAAACCAAGAACAGTCGCGTATATAGGCAGAGTTTTCCTACAATACTATAATGGTGTAAGCATATTTCAATATAACGGAAAAACCCTAAAGAAAATGAAGGTTTCATGTAATTATTTGAAATGACCCTCCGGCATATATACATTATTTTATTTGAATTCGACATTATTTTCTTTTCAATTTCGTTGAATCGTTATTTATATTGAAATGTTTTTTTTTATTCTAGCATATTAAGTAAATATTATTTTTGTAAGTAAATATTGTATTTATAATAAAGCTTATTCCCACATAGTAGGCCAAATACCGTCAAAGGCCCAAATCCGATACATCATGTTAAGTGGTGAAACTCAACGCCGCGGTTTTTCTTAAAATAATTTATTCTCCCAACTAATCAGACTTAGACAGGGATATATTTAACATTTTTTTAAAGTGTTATTCCACACTTAGGAAAGAAAAAATCTTATTTAGAAAACGTATAAAAATTTGAAAGTAGCGGGACTCCAGGAGCCGCGGGTTCGTGTCCCGCTACGTTCCAATTTTTATACGTTTTCTAAATAATAAAGACTCAGGGATGCCATGGCGGTCTTGTACAAAATTTAAATATAGCATTCCTTTTAAGTTTTTGATGCTAGTAGTAGTGCAGACGGATAATCGTGCGACTGTAGACGTGACTGATTGTGATTTGCTTGGATAACGGGGCAAAGTGCTGAGCATTGAGTTCCACCACTCAACACCAATGCTTCCAGAATTCAGCGGAAAGTAGGGACAAAAGTGTCTCAATAGCAACAAAATATCTTAAAAGTAGGTTCCCTCTAGGTTTCCTCTTTCTACCTTACTAAAAAATAAATAACAAAAAAAAAATACAAAAAAAACAGTCAATCAGAAAAAAAAAATGTAAACTGTCTTCCATAAAACCGAAGCAAACATAAATTCCAAAAGATACCTAAAAGGAAATTTTCACTGATAAAGAATAATAATATCCAGTTCAAACACGAAGTAATTGCTCAGAGATAAGAGCCTGTTATAAACATTAGAACGGAGCCTTCATAAATAAATGTTCTGTTAAATGGAAGATAAAATGCTTTACATTTTTAATATGCGAGTTATATGAATATATATACAAAAATTATGTTCTAAATAAGGATACTAATTTTATATTTCAAACGAGGCGAAATAATTATAGGTATTATGGAACAGTTTAAAAATGTTATAAATTACAGGATTACTGTTTCACACTTTTCATAAGTTTAAAACGCGTTCGCTTCGCTCGCTGTTCGAATTAATATAACATTTAAACGGAAAGCAATGTATTTTTTTTGTATTTTATGTCACTTACGAGAATAATCTTGATTTCACACTCGTATATAAACTATAAAATCAGTCATACAATTTATTTATGTATATGTACGAGTATAACTAGTTTTTAATTTCATCACTAAACAAGCTAAGCCACGAGAATTCACCAGAAAGTAGGCGCCAAACGTATCTAAATGAAAACAGAATGTCTTAACATAGGTTCCCAGGTTCCCTCTGCCTACCCTCCTACGTGCGAAATACAGTATGAAGCTTAGCTAGCCTAACGTTACCTGCGCTTTCGCCTGAAATAAAATTAACTAATAGTGTGTGATGTTCATAAGATGACATTCTATGTGCCCAAGTCAACACTGGCCACAGATACAACCGTCAAAACGATTAACGTAATATAATATAGCGAATAGCCTTCTTCGATAAAAAGATTATCCTATATAAAAAAAATAATAATTCTACAAATGAAACAGATAAACTCTCCATTTTTATTATATAAGTATACTACACTACAATATCGTATAGTACTGCCTTGATAAATAAATTATCTAACATTAAAATATTTTTTCAATTAGTGGCTTTAATTCCCGAGATTATCGCGTTGAATCAAATAAACTGTACAGCTTTATAATATTAGTACAGATAGATAGATAGAATAAAATATACATTTAAAAAAACTTGTATATTATTTTTTACGAATCGATCCAGCCAGACCCGTTACGGAAAACCTGGAAGTTAAAAATAGTATTACGTATTATACATTTATATACATATAGGGGCCAGTCGTGAGGCAGGGGCACAAAATGTGACTGTAAAATCGACTGGTTGTGGCTTCGATCCTCACTAGAGGTGATAAATTATTTATTTAAATTTATATTTCCATTTCTTCGCTATGGTGTCGAGACACAGTGCGGCGTTGAGTTTTGCCTCTGAACACGCAATGCCTACCGAATTCGGCAGAAAGTGGGGAACGGACTGTCTTAACACTAGTTTCCCTCTGCCTACCTTGCTGAGTGCGGCATACAGCGTGAATCTGAATTGATTTTATTTTTTTATAAATATACATACATATATATGAACATCTAAAATATATCACATTAAATATTAAAGTTGTTTAACCTTTAGTCACGATTTATGTCTAATTTAGTCAGTAAACACGAACCCTATTTCGGTTTAGCTTTCGACGTCTCGAGGGACGATGAGGCAAGAACACGTCATTTGTATGAAAATACTCTCTCCGAGTGAGAATTGAAATATCTTGTGTGAAAACGTGAAAATTTATGTTAGAATTTTTAAATTTATATTTTGAATTGTTTTTGGTGTTGTCTATTATTATTTATTTTTGAAAAAGTTCAAGAATGGGTTTTAATATTAAAAGATTTTAACCTTTTCATTTTAAAATCCATTAAAAATATTAATTAAATAAAACTTTTTTTTGTTCAATGTCTCGAGGGACAATTAGGACACGTCATTTGAATAAACGAAATAATAACGTCACGTCAATAGTGAGAATTGAAATATCTTGTGCGAAAACATGAAAATTTATATTGGCATTTTAAATGTTATATTTGGACTAGCAGCCCATTCGCGGCTTCGCCCGCATCTCACCTATCATTATTTTATTGTGCTGCATTGGCCATCAGATTGATTATACAATTTATATATTCAATCACGAAAACCTTGTTTTAATAAATTTAAAATAGTGCAAGTACTACGTGGCTGCATGCAAGAATGTTGAGCAGTACTCGAGCCTATGCTTGCGGCCGTAAACAGAATTTAATTATTTTAATTTTACATTTTCTCGAAAAGTATACATCCATATTGCATGCTATAAAAGCCAAAGATTGTCTTCATAAAATTTCCTTGATGATAGAATAACTTTCACTAACTTTCACATTGTGACTGATTTATATAAGATACTTACAAATATTCAACTGCTTTTGCAGCGCACGCGCTTATAGCAATCGATGATGTTCATTATTATTGTTATTTCGTTATTTTAAGCTAACTATAAATTACATTCTGAAGTTATATAGCTACTGGGAAATGCAGCTTAAAATATAAATCCAACCAGTAGTTCCAGAGATCTTAGCGTTTAAACAAATAAACAAACTATTCCGCTTTATTATTTTTAGGTTCAAAAATGTATTTTGAGGCCGGTCGTGGCGCAGCGGCACGAGGTGTGACTGCAAAACCGACTGGTTGTGGGTTTGATCCCCACTCGAGGAGATGAAATATTTACTTAAATTTATATTTCCATTTCTTCGCTCTGGTGT
>DWQW01013345.1:0-10293 GCA_018249695.1 Heliconius erato demophoon | reverse complement strand
GGTACCAGCTACCTAACAAAAGTATAAATTTTAAAAGAAGTCGTTACTTGGCAAGCAGCTTCTCGTCGTCGTCGGAGTCGAGCGCGGGCGGCTCCAGGCAGTGCGGCGAGGCGGGCGAGGCGGGCGAGGCGGGCGACTGCGGCAGCGACGGCCCGTTGCCCGACTCGTACTCCTCCTCCGACGGACCCACGCCCATCGCGCCGCTGTTCACTGGACAAAGTATTTGGGAATGTTGACTAAACATTTATAGCAAACCTCTTATTGTAAATACGGTACAGCGTCGCTTATCTGAACCATTACACCCGTCCAGCTTGTGCAGTCCGTACCAATTTTATAGGACCGATAAATGAAAATTTAAGATGTTACTTAATTTTGTTATAATACAGCACTTTATGTTCATTTCCTATTTGTCGTCAAAGACTTAGTTATGGTTTTCATTTTCTTATGATAAATATTTATGGCTGAATGAATACAGTTTATTTATTCTAAAAATATATATTTTTTCATTCGATCGATCACCTATGTCTCTCAATTAGTTCAGATTAACGACACTCTACTGTATTGTAATTAACTAATTTTATAGTTCCATTCAAATCTCTCTTTTCTAATCTGTAATTTTTACATGTGTCAATTCTACTAGTCGGCACATGTAAAAATGAATACTTATAACATAGACTACTAACCGGTGCGATATTTCTCGGCGTGATGTTTCGGGAAGTACAAGTCCGGATCGACTTGACCGCGATCCAAATCGTCCAGATAGACACCTTCAGGCGCGTTGTCTGTCGGCTCTCTATTGGACATGAAGCGGAACATTCCGCTGAGGACACCTCTTCTTTCCGTTCTTTCTTCATCCGAGCTTAATGGTTCCGTCGGGGAAGCGGGTTCGTTTGGGGAAGCCGGGGATTCGGGGGTGTCCGGGGATTCGATGGTGGCCGCCCCTCGTACTGGCGGCTCGGGGAGTTCCCCCCATCGCCATGACTGCGATGACTTGTCATCAGTAGCTGCGCGTGCCAGCTCTACTTCAGTATCAGACTGCACCGGGGTCCCGTGACGGGATCCCTTGCTACATGTAAATAATATACATGATTAAATCCCTTTATTAGATTTCTTTGATTGTTTTTCATATTATATACCTACAAATTAAAGTTTGCTCGCATTTTTTTGTTTAGAATAAGTATATTGTTTACTGTACCGGTACTTTTATGTTATTTATTTCTTACTTTGTTTTTATAAATCACAGAACAAAACGATTATAGCGTAGGTATTAAAAAAATTAAGGCAATTAATATATTGAGTTATAATTCAAAGGTAATTTTAAAATTTTAAGTATAAAAAAACTTCGCGTTTTTTATAGAAAGTCCAGAAGCTCTGGCAATATTTCAATTGAACAATGAATGTTTTTATCTATGCAAGTCTTTGTATAGTAACAGAGTATCCTTAAAAACTTCCGTTTTCCTCAATACGTAATTGCCAACGCCGTTTTCCGGGACAAAAAACCGGTTTTTGTTTGAATATTAATTAGAATAAGAAAAATATAACGCTATAGTCTTTATATGAAACTTATAGTGTTTTAGTTTCAAAATAAATAATAAAGCCAAAGTTAGAATTACCATATAGCAAAACTAATTACCTACAAGATTTATAAAAAGTCTTTAAACTTATATTATAGTGATAAGATCTTTGATTTTCACGATTGCTATATCTTTTATATTAAACTATTTAACCAGATTAATAAATGTACGCGATTAATCCTTTTAGATAGTTTCATTTAAAATTATATTATGGTAATTCCATATAATATATATACATGTGTATTAGGTATGAGACCATAAGACTAGCTATTTTACAATTTACACTACACAGATCAAAGTGCAGCCGCTAACGAATGTAACCAATAAAGCCTTAATAAACTATAATTTTAAAGTTATTATGTTTTATTATCAAATGCATACAAAATAAATCGTTATTTTTTTTTACTAAGCACGCTGGCTTATCATATAAAAGAAGGCACAAATATATAGCACAATACAATTAAGACGTGACACTCGTGACACACACGTCTATCATTTTAATAACATTTCATATCGCACGTTATATACAAATGACTAGAACTCAGCAATAGTCACCACAGTCTTTATTAAAATCTATTTTCTCATGACTCATAGGTCATAGCAAATGTTGCTTTAATCTATTTAAACATATATACAATAGTGTATTTACATTCTTTTTATGTATTTAATAAAAAAGTTGTATATAATGCGGGACGTTGGACTATATACAACTCATATAGAGTATAAATGGTGATTTGAAAAAACATACTTTTGAAAATGAAATGTAAACTAGAATATTATCTGATAATATGTTAAATTTAAGAACACAACTTATCTTAAATCCTCCGTGCAATAGAAATCGATATTATAACCTTTCGATTGTGATAATATAGATAGGCATAAGCATACAACATAATAGTACAATAGTGTATGGCGCAACTCTAAATAACAAAGGTCATCCTTGTCATATAAAAATTATTATTAGGTCAATACTACAAAACTATAAATTTACTTTTACCAAATTTTTTGCTTTGCATTTCTGTTCTCTACTGTGCTGTGTAAGAATTAATTATTTATGTCACAAAACTTTCTACAGAGATATACCTATTAAATACGAGTTCCAAGAGAGCTATGAGGAAAAATATTTACGTCGATTTAATTGATTTAATTACAAGTGTGCCAAGCGTATACGAAGACTAAAGCATTGTTACGATTTCTTTTAATTAACAACGTAAGAAGCAATTACAAAAATTTAAAAAAAAGAAAATAAATAAAAACAACATACAGAACTGTACACTAATAAATAACACCAATTAACTCCTACATACAAAACATTTCACTATATACCTTATTTATTACTGTTTTGGTACAAAAGCGCGTCGAAAAGGTTTAATACCGTCGCGTCGGTGCATAAACACAACAAACAACAGTAAGTACAGATACGTGAAGTGGATCGGAAGTTCGGAGCTATTTGCGTGATAAGTGGTATGAACTACATATTGAGCGAACGGTATATATAATATGAGCAATGTTTACGAGTGCCTGGAGGCGGCGTGCACCTCGAAGGCCGTGTCGGACAGGGCCAGCGGGATGCGGGTCTCGCCGCCCAGCTTCATGTTCGACATCTCTTCGCTGTAAGGGCAACGTCATTGTCATGCGCCAGTACCATTTATGAGTTTTGTGCGAACCCTATTTATTATTTAAGAATTGCAAGCTATGTATTTTATCATATTTCGCACGTACAGATATATTTTCGGTTGTTTTGTAACTATTTCAATAATATTCTTCAAACAGTAAGAACAATTTAAAGATTTTTTTATATATTTTCTAACTTACTGGGGCATTTAATTTTTATATACATATGTTACTTTATAATCGATCATTTATATCACATTGTTATTGATTAGTGAACACATTAAAGGAAAATTGGGAATGTAAGTGATCTTACCTAAGGTTGCCAGCTGTGACTTCCGTGTCGCTGAAGAAATTGATGTCCGTATTGCTAATAGCTGCCGGCTGAGTTCGTTGCTCTGAGCTAGTGAGATCAGATTGACTAGATATCGAGCTAGTCGAAGATTTTCTTTGGTGCTTCTTCTTTGAGCTAACTTTTCTTGTTTTCTTCTTCTTCTTGCCGTTGCCATTCGGCTTAACCTCCTCCTGGCTGGGTGCCGCGTCGATGGGCCGGAAATCGTTATGTTCACTTATTTTCTGCACTGTTTGGTTGGCTTCACTTCCGGCGGCACCAAGTTGCGTCGCCGCAAACGTCTTTGGCATAGAATCGGTCCAGTCCGACCCTTCGTTGAGACCATCCATCTCAAACAAAGCCTCGTTTTCATGATCATCGGCAACTTTCTTATCATCTTTTGTGTTATTTTTTGTAAGTTTGCTTAGATCGGGTTTCTGCATCGACTTCCCGTCAGCTGTGTACCTGTGAAATTATTTTTTGTGAATTTATCTTACTGTATTCAATTATATAAGATTGAACAACTCTCGACGTTTCTTTTCAATGAATTTATGTATGCAGTATGATAAACAATGTTGCTAATATAGCAATAAACTTTTTAATTATATATGTTGAATTTTGCTACATCTAATAACGTTACTTAATTATCCAATGCAACTGTGTAAACATACAATACACTTTCTAACCATTTTGGCTATGTAGAACAATGATTTCAATGAAGTTGATCAATATGCATTACAAATATACTCATGTACACTCTAAATGGAAAAATCCAAAATTATAAAAATATTTTAAAATATTATCCTAAGAAGTTTCAAGCAATATTGTGAAAGTACACATGCAATTACGCCACAGACTAGTAATTATATATTTTTTATTTGTGCACCACCAAGTAAGTAACACAATAAATTTTTCTTTTTTCTAATAATAAAATATCTATAGATAATAAAGCAAACTATATGACAAAGAAAGCATAATTATGTTTAAAAAATACGTTAAGTTTCGTGTTATTAGTTAGTTATTAATAATTTTAAAAATAAATATTATTTTTTATCGTGTATGAGATTATAACATCTATCTATTTACACTAAAAGTCACCTTCTTTTTGTGTAGTCTGACGCTTGGCCATGGTCGGGTTCAACAGCGGATAATGAGTTGCGGCGGCGTGGTTCATAGAGATCGTCGAGCCGCGACGCGGGTATCGGTGACGTAGCTAAATGTGCTGAGCACTCCGCTTCATCTTCACCAACTTCCTCCACAAAGAAAGCTTCACCAGACTCACCCAGTTTCATGTGAATGTTCAAAGGTTCCCCATTCAGCTCTAAGTCAACCTACGAATAAATACGGTATACATTAAATCTTTCATCTATATTATTAATATTTTTTCTTGAGTTTAACCTTTTACTTGAATTTATACTGGAAATTCATTTACTCAATTTAAGTTTTCAGTTATCTCTCTCCATATAATATTTAAAGTAAGTTTTCTAGTAGTGTTTCCTTATTGTAATTATATGCATAAATTTAATGTTTGCAAATTAAATATTATCATAAAATCTTTATGTTATGTTGGATATATATTATAATATTAATTTTTTTCATAATAGTTTTGTTTACCAACAAAAACACATGACTTATATCGAGGAAGTACTTATGTAAACAGTGAATACCTAAGTCATTTATAGAACACCATTTTACATTACGCTTTCAAATGAAATGGAGATATCATTCCGTTTCGTACTTTTTACCTAAATAACAAATAGCTGAACACAATGCCACTCTCTAAATGTTATTATATTGTTTACGTATACTTATAATATGTATTTAAAAAATACGATACGAAATATCTATACTTAAATAATATATTATGAACAATCATATTCACATGTTCTTTTTGTTATACAACCCCTAGTAACGCAGTGGCACAAGTGTGACTGTAAACGCGACAGTTGTAGGTTCGATTCCAACTCAGGGAAATTAATGAATTAATAATTTAATTGAAGGGAAAGCTAGACGTTGAGCTCCGCGTAAAGTGAGGAACGGAGTGTCTGAACAGTAGGTTCCCTCTGCCTACTCTGCCATATGTAGAATGAAGCGTGAAGCTATAAAAAAAAGGAATACTTATTTTAGAAATAAAACGCTCACAGAGTAATTTAACCGTCTCTCACAAAAATAACAAGTGACCTCACGAAGACAAAATATTTGTGCCAATTTTTTTCATATAATTCTTGTGTTGAGAATTATAATCCATATTGGCGGAGTTCCAATTCTCATTGTGGATTCGTCGCAGATTTCCTACTTAGTTTTGGCAATACACTAATCAGAGCTAACCAGCTAATCCATTAACAAAATGTATGAAAACTATACAATTTCTCTTTTCTATTCAAATATTATAAACAATGAACTATATTCCTTTTTTTAAGCATTATTTTCGAAAAAAAATATTAATAACTAATGTAAAATAAATAAAACTAGTTTTGATTGAAGAATAAAATTGTAAGCACGTTTCTTCATAGAATATTCTAGCCACACGCCGAGGAGCTTCAATAAAACGTATCATAGTGACCGCGAAATGGAAACGTGCCCGTAGTTAGTTATAGTAGAGTGTATATTGCAAACGTTAGTTTAACAAATGCACAAACATGTACCGGGTGACTCATTTACGAAATATTGCGTGAAAATCAACATACTATGACAACAGAATTAATTATTTTTAGCGTCATATCGATAAGTTGTACCTAATAATTGTATGTAATATCGAAATTTTCATACGTAAAAAAAGATATTTGCAAAAATTTTATAATTTTCCTTCTAATTATTTATTATACTTATATTATAATAATAAACTGAGGCCAGTCGTGGCGCAGAGGCACAAAGTGTGACTGTTAAAGCGACTGGTTGTGGGTTCGATCCCAACTCGAGAAAATGAAATATTTATTTAAATTTATATTTCCGTTTCTTCGCTCTGGTGTCTAGGCAAAGCGCGGCGTTGAGGTACGCCATTCAACACGCATTGCCTCCAGAATTCAGCGGAAAGAATCTTAACACTGTGTGCGGGATAAAGTGAGAAGCTGATAAATTATAAAATTAATAATGAAAAATAAAATGAAATGTATATACCTTATAATGTATATACATTATACAATACTGTGACATTGAATAATTAATTTTATAATAAACAAGTTCTTATTTATTATATCTTTTATTTAATCATCATAATTCAAACCCAAACGATTTCATTGTACTTGTTTTTATTTCTATAAAAAAAACACCTATGAAAAAAAATATGGCAACCATGCTAGGTGCTTAAGTATTTACATAACAAGACAAGAACCGGTATTCGCGATGGAATATTATAAGCAATATCTAATGTGAAGGCCTGTCACAAAAAAATTCTGGGGCTATTTCTTGAATCAATTATTCATAAACATACTTATTTAGAAAAGGCATAAAATTTTGAACGTAGAGGGACTCGAACCCGCGCCTCCTGGAGTGTAGATTAACACTTTAAAAATGTTAAAAATAATTCATAAACATTTTCTATAAGTAATCTAGGAATATTGAATGTCATAGTATTACAGAAATACATACGAAGTCGTCGTTGTCCCCTTGGTCAAATGCTACAATGTTTTTGTATAAAACAAGACAATATGTGTGCGCGAGGTTCCCCTCCCAGCCCGGTGACGCTGTCAAGACCAGCCCAGGTCAACAGCATTAAAGTCCATTCGAACAAGAAAAAAGTGCGCGAGGTAACTTCGACCGCCGGTACAGTGGGTTACATCGAAACGAGTAAAGTGACATATAAGGGGTATATAAAGCCTTCCTCGATACTTGGAAGATCCAAAACAAAAAAAAAATCCATTCCAACCAATAGTTCTTGAGATTAGAGCGCTCAATCAAACTCTCCAATTTTATAATATCAATATAGATATAATTTTGCAAATAAAATTATTGATTAGCAATCAAGTATATTAATTATCATGACGTAATTTTTTTTTGTATATAGATAAATAATAAGTCCTTCAGCCTTGAAGATTAAATATTCCGCGTATTGTAAATTAAATTACACAGCTGAATATACGTAGTACAATCTATTTTTGTTATATAATTCAATTATTTTATTGAAGATATATGTACAATATATTTTACAGTATATACGTACCATAATATGATTAAGAATTATACCTTATGCAGATATTTGAAGTGGTTGTAAGTGATAGGTATTTTGTAAACAAACTTGTACGAGTGGCGTTACGAAAAATATGACATAATGTACCTACATAGACGCTAATAGTTAGCCAATGTGAAATTTGGAAATCAAAAGCTCATTCGAACATTATATAATAATATATAAAGCTGTAAAGGTGTATTTAGTTCATATTGCAATTGAATATTAGATAATTGCAAATTTTTTTACGGAGATAGATAAACGTCTTTCTTTTAAAGAATAACATTTTAGTATCAGTTGATAACAGACGACAATAGATATACAAAAGTAAGCATGATATTATTTTCTTTTTTCTTCAGCTTTATCCTGCATATAGCATGGTAGGCAGGGGGAACCTACTGTTAAGACACTTCGTTCCCTACTTTCAGCCAAATTCTCGAGTCATGGTGTGTTGAAGTGAAAAAAAGGTCAAATTAAATACCGCGCTTTCCTTCTTACCAGAGCGAAGAAAATGAAAATATTAAATAATTAATCCCCCCTTGTGGAAATCGAACCCACAACCGTATGGTTTACAGTCACACGCTTGTGCCACTGCGGCACAACGACGCATATGTATTTTATTTATTATTGTAATTTCTTACTAAGAAGGTTATCCAATGAGAACTCACCACTTTAAACCGGGAACGTAGAACTCCGAGTTTTCCAAAACGAACATGGAAAGGTGAACACGTGAAGCTTCCGTCGGGCTGTTCCACTACCACCACATCGATCGCACCAGTTAAAGTAGCACTATTGATTTCATTGTAAAATTCATAAAAGTTCGTAAAGAACTTGCCAATATAGTTCATGGAATACATGCCTGCAGATTTTTTCTTAGACATTCCAAATTTAAAGTTTACTTATAATTCTATTTTAATTAAAACAATTAAAGTCCAGCTTTCGTTTTCAGTATTTCACTTTCCCAAAAATTACCCCATATTGCCGTTGAAGCACCTGGAACAAAAAGCAACTTTATTACATTTTGTAGGAACCCATCAGCTTCACGCTGTATCCCGCACACAGCAGGGTAGGCAGAGGGAATCTAGTTTTAAGACACTCCGTTCCCCACTTTCTGCCGTATTCTGGAGGCATTGCGTGTTGAGTGGCAGAATTCAACGCCGCGCTGAACCTCGACACCAGAGCGAAGAAATGGAAATAAATATTAATTTACTTAAATATTTCATCTCTTCGAGTGGGGATCGAATCCACAAGCAGTCGGTTTTACAGTCACACGTGCCGCTGCGCCACGAGTGGCCTTGTAGGAACCCAGATTACTAATATTACTTATTCTAAATAATATTTAAAGTGATTTAATAAATATTAACTTCATCAAATGAACAATAAAAATTAATTAAAAATTGTTGATATTTCATCACACTCTATAATACTGCGTTAATGGAAAAAACAACTACATTCTAGTTATAGTTGCTCCTCGTCGATGTGATAACTGATTAGAGTTAGACATTTTAACTAGCGCCCTAAAATTAAATTAAATCAGCTTCACGCTGTATCCCGTACACAGCAGGGTAGACAGAGGGAACCTAGTGTTAAGACACTCCCGTTCCCCACTTTCTGCCGAGTTCTGGAGGCATTGCGTATTGAGTGGCAGAACTCTACGCCGCGCTCAACCTCGACACCAGAGCGAAGAAATGGAAATATAAATTTAAGTAAATATTACATATCCTCGAGTGGGGGTCGAACCCGCAACCAGTCGGTTTTACAGTCACACCTCGTGCCGCTGCGCCACGACCGGCCTCAACCAGCGCTCTATATTTAGTAAAATTAAATGTATTAATACAATACAAAAATTACACTCTTGTATAAAAGGGCATTAACCTTTAACTTAAGTGTAATTGATAATGAGGTTAGTCGTGGCGCATGTGCACAAGCGTGCGATTGTAAAAACGGCAGGTTCTGGGTTCGATATCCATTAGAGGAAATTAATTATTCAATATTTTCATTCGTTCGCTCTAGTAAAGGTAGAAAGCGTTGAGTTCCGCCACTCAACAGGGAATCTCAAGAATTCGATTGCGAAATGGGGAACGGAAATGTCTCGATAAGATCGGAGTGTCTTAACACTATGTACCCAGATTCCTTCTGGCTACCCTGCTATGTGGGATACAGCGAGATATATATAGACGACTCTCTATGATTATGAAGTTTTTGTCACAGAAATCTTAAGAATTTTGTTAGATATTGCATTTACGATATTATATGCGTAATAAGCTCGAATAACAAATACGTACTAGGATGAAAATAATATTAAGCTATTGTTTAAAATTTAGATGGGCCGAAAAACACACTTGAAGTGCTGACGAATAAAAAAATACGTACAGAGAGGATTTTTAAATAACCTGTTTATTATTTAATAGAAGCCTGTCTTAATCTAACTGGTCAGTGAACAGATTTTATACAATTAACGGTATTTCTTATTTTGTTTTAACAAATTCGATACACAATTAAATTTCGGATACACGGAATATAATATTTTTTTAGCTTCACAGTATATCCCGTATATGGCAAGGTAGGCAGAGGGAACGTTGTGTCAAATCACTTTGTTATCTTAAGACACT